>CASGGT010000105.1:0-29539 GCA_949318255.1 Pollenia labialis | reverse complement strand
AAACTAGAAGAGCTAGAGCCAAAATAACGAAAATCTGTGATCACTACTAAAAATTGGATTTTCTTAGGATTTTTATATGAAAAACTTTAACTGCTATTTTCTAGCAAACTAGAAGAGCTAGAGCCAAAATAACGAAAATCTGTGATCACTACAAAAAATTGGATTTTCTTAGGATTTTTATATGGAAAACTTTAAATGCGATTTTCTAGCAAACTAGAAGAGCTAGAGCCAAAATAACGAAAATCTGTGATCACTACTAAAAATTGGATTTTCTTAGGATTTTTATATGAAAAACTTTAACTGCGATTTTCTAGCAAACTAGAAGAGCTAGAGCCAAAATAACGAAAATCTGTGATCACTACTAAAAATTGGATTTTCTTAGGATTTTTATATGAAAAACTTTAACTGCGATTTTCTAGCAAACTAGAAGAGCTAGAGCCAAAATAACGAAAATCTGTGATCACTACTAAAAATTGGATTTTCTTAGGATTTTTATATGAAAAACTTTAACTGCGATTTTCTAGCAAACTAGAAGAGCTAGAGCCAAAATAACGAAAATCTGTGATCACTACTAAAAATTGGATTTTCTTAGGATTTTTATTGAAAAACTTTAAATGCGATTTTCTAGCAAACTAGAAGAGCTAGAGCCAAAATAACGAAAATCTGTGATCACTACTAAAAATTGGATTTTCTTAGGATTTTTATATGAAAAACTTTGACTGCGATTTTCTAGCAAACTAGAAGAGCTAGAGCCAAAATAACGAAAATCTGTGATCACTACTAAAAATTGGATTTTCTTAGGATTTTTATATGAAAAACTTTAACTGCGATTTTCTAGCAAACTAGAAGAGCTAGAGCCAAAATAACGAAAATCTGTGATCACTACTAAAAATTGGATTTTCTTAGGATTTTTATATGAAAAACTTTAACTGCGATTTTCTAGCAAACTAGAAGAGCTAGAGCCAAAATAACGAAAATCTGTGATCACTACTAAAAATTGGATTTTCTTAGGATTTTTATATGAAAAACTTTAACTGCGATTTTCTAGCAAACTAGAAGAGCTAGAGCCAAAATAACGAAAATCTGTGATCACTACAAAAAATTGGATTTTCTTAGGATTTTTATATGGAAAACTTTAAATGCGATTTTCTAGCAAACTAGAAGAGCTAGAGCCAAAATAACGAAAATCTGTGATCACTACTAAAAATTGGATTTTCTTAGGATTTTTATATGAAAAACTTTAACTGCGATTTTCTAGCAAACTAGAAGAGCTAGAGCCAAAATAACGAAAATCTGTGATCACTACTAAAAATTGGATTTTCTTAGGATTTTTATATGAAAAACTTTAACTGCGATTTTCTAGCAAACTAGAAGAGCTAGAGCCAAAATAACGAAAATCTGTGATCACTACTAAAAATTGGATTTTCTTAGGATTTTTATATGGAAAACTTTAAATGCGATTTTCTAGCAAACTAGAAGAGCTAGAGCCAAAATAACGAAAATCTGTGATCACTACTAAAAATTGGATTTTCTTAGGATTTTCATATGAAAAATTTTAACTGCGATTTTCTAGCAAACTAGAAGAGCTAGAGCCAAAATAACGAAAATCTGTGATCACTACAAAAAATTGGATTTTCTTAGGATTTTTATATGAAAAACTTTAACTGCGATTTTCTAGCAAACTAGAAGAGCTAGAGCCAAAATAACGAAAATCTGTGATCACTACTAAAAATTGGATTTTCTTAGGATTTTTATATGAAAAACTTTAACTGCGATTTTCTAGCAAACTAGAAGAGCTAGAGCCAAAATAACGAAAATCTGTGATCACTACAAAAAATTGGATTTTCTTAGGATTTTTATATGGAAAACTTTAAATGCGATTTTCTAGCAAACTAGAAGAGCTAGAGCCAAAATAACGAAAATCTGTGATCACTACTAAAAATTGGATTTTCTTAGGATTTTTATATGAAAAACTTTAACTGCGATTTTCTAGCAAACTAGAAGAGCTAGAGCCAAAATAACGACAATCTGTGATCACTACTAAAAATTGGATTTTCTTAGGATTTTTATATGAAAAACTTTAAATGCGATTTTCTAGCAAACTAGAAGAGCTAGAGCCAAAATAACGAAAATCTGAGATCACTACTAAAAATTGGATTTTCTTAGGATTTTTATATGAAAAACTTTAACTGCGATTTTCTAGCAAACTAGAAGAGCTAGAGCCAAAATAACGAAAATCTGTGATCCCTACTAAAAATTGGATTTTCTTAGGATTTTTATATGAAAAACTTTAACTGCGATTTTCTAGCAAACTAGAAGAGCTAGAGCCAAAATAACGAAAATCTGTGATCACTACTAAAAATTGGATTTTCTTAGGATTTTTATATGAAAAACTTTAACTGCGATTTTCTAGCAAACTAGAAGAGCTAGAGCCAAAATAACGAAAATCTGTGATCACTACAAAAAATTGGATTTTCTTAGGATTTTTATATGGAAAACTTTAAATGCGATTTTCTAGCAAACTAGAAGAGCTAGAGCCAAAATAACGAAAATCTGTGATCACTACTAAAATTTGGATTTTCTTAGGATTTTTATATGGAAAACTTTAAATGCGATTTTCTAGCAAACTAGAAGAGCTAGAGCCAAAATAACGAAAATCTGTGATCACTACTAAAAATTGGATTTTCTTAGGATTTTTATATGGAAAACTTTAAATGCGATTTTCTAGCAAACTAGAAGAGCTAGAGCCAAAATAACGAAAATCTGTGATCACTACTAAAAATTGGATTTTCTTAGGATTTTTATATGAAAAACTTTAACTGCGATTTTCTAGCAAACTAGAAGAGCTAGAGCCAAAATAACGAAAATCTGTGATCACTACTAAAAATTGGATTTTCTTAGGATTTTTATATGGAAAACTTTAAATGCGATTTTCTAGCAAACTAGAAGAGCTAGAGCCAAAATAACGAAAATCTGTGATCACTACTAAAATTTGGATTTTCTTAGCAAACTAGAAGAGCTAGAGCCAAAATAACGAAAATCTGTGATCACTACTAAAAATTGGATTTTCTTAGGATTTTTATATGAAAAACTTTAAATGCGATTTTCTAGCAAACTAGAAGAGCTAGAGCCAAAATAACGAAAATCTGTGATCACTACTAAAAATTGGATTTTCTTAGGATTTTTATATGGAAAACTTTAAATGCGATTTTCTAGCAAACTAGAAGAGCTAGAGCCAAAATAACGAAAATCGGTGATCACTACTAAAAATTGGATTTTCTTAGGATTTTTTTATGAAAAACTTTAAATGCGATTTTCTAGCAAACTAGAAGAGCTAGAGCCAAAATAACGAAAATCTGTGATCACTACTAAAAATTGGATTTTCTTAGGATTTTTATATGAAAAACTTTAAATGCGATTTTCTAGCAAACTAGAAGAGCTAGAGCCAAAATAACGAAAATCTGTGATCACTACTAAAAATTGGATTTTCTTAGGATTTTTATATGAAAAACTTTAAATGCGATTTTCTAGCAAACTAGAAGAGCTTGAGCCAAAATAACGAAAATCTGTGATCACTACTAAAAATTGGATTTTCTTAGGATTTTTATATGAAAAACTTTAACTGCGATTTTCTAGCAAACTAGAAGAGCTAGAGCCAAAATAACGAAAATCTGTGATCACTACTAAAAATTGGATTTTCTTAGGATTTTTATATGAAAAACTTTAACTGCGATTTTCTAGCAAACTAGAAGAGCTAGAGCCAAAATAACGAAAATCTGTGATCACTACTAAAAATTGGATTTTCTTAGGATTTTTATATGAAAAACTTTAACTGCGATTTTCTAGCAAACTAGAAGAGCTAGAGCCAAAATAACGAAAATCTGTGATCACTACTAAAAATTGGATTTTCTTAGGATTTTTATATGAAAAACTTTAAATGCGATTTTCTAGCAAACTAGAAGAGCTAGAGCCAAAATAACGAAAATCTGTGATCACTACTAAAATTTGGATTTTCTTAGGATTTTTATATGGAAAACTTTAAATGCGATTTTCTAGCAAACTAGAAGAGCTAGAGCCAAAATAACGAAAATCTGTGATCACTACTAAAAATTGGATTTTCTTAGGATTTTTATATGGAAAACTTTAAATGCGATTTTCTAGCAAACTAGAAGAGCTAGAGCCAAAATAACGAAAATCTGTGATCACTACAAAAAATTGGATTTTCTTAGGATTTTTATATGGAAAACTTTAAATGCGATTTTCTAGCAAACTAGAAGAGCTAGAGCCAAAATAACGAAAATCTGTGATCACTACTAAAAATTGGATTTTCTTAGGATTTTTATATGAAAAACTTTAACTGCGATTTTCTAGCAAACTAGAAGAGCTAGAGCCAAAATAACGACAATCTGTGATCACTACTAAAAATTGGATTTTCTTAGGATTTTTATATGAAAAACTTTAAATGCGATTTTCTAGCAAACTAGAAGAGCTAGAGCCAAAATAACGAAAATCTGTGATCACTACTAAAAATTGGATTTTCTTAGGATTTTTATATGAAAAACTTTAACTGCGATTTTCTAGCAAACTAGAAGAGCTAGAGCCAAAATAACGAAAATCTGTGATCCCTACTAAAAATTGGATTTTCTTAGGATTTTTATATGAAAAACTTTAACTGCGATTTTCTAGCAAACTAGAAGAGCTAGAGCCAAAATAACGAAAATCTGTGATCACTACTAAAAATTGGATTTTCTTAGGATTTTTATATGAAAAACTTTAACTGCGATTTTCTAGCAAACTAGAAGAGCTAGAGCCAAAATAACGAAAATCTGTGATCACTACAAAAAATTGGATTTTCTTAGGATTTTTATATGGAAAACTTTAAATGCGATTTTCTAGCAAACTAGAAGAGCTAGAGCCAAAATAACGAAAATCTGTGATCACTACTAAAATTTGGATTTTCTTAGGATTTTTATATGGAAAACTTTAAATGCGATTTTCTAGCAAACTAGAAGAGCTAGAGCCAAAATAACGAAAATCTGTGATCACTACTAAAAATTGGATTTTCTTAGGATTTTTATATGGAAAACTTTAAATGCGATTTTCTAGCAAACTAGAAGAGCTAGAGCCAAAATAACGAAAATCTGTGATCACTACTAAAAATTGGATTTTCTTAGGATTTTTATATGAAAAACTTTAACTGCGATTTTCTAGCAAACTAGAAGAGCTAGAGCCAAAATAACGAAAATCTGTGATCACTACTAAAAATTGGATTTTCTTAGGATTTTTATATGGAAAACTTTAAATGCGATTTTCTAGCAAACTAGAAGAGCTAGAGCCAAAATAACGAAAATCTGTGATCACTACTAAAAATTGGAATTTCTTAGGATTTTTATATGGAAAACTTTAAATGCGATTTTCTAGCAAACTAGAAGAGCTAGAGCCAAAATAACGAAAATCTGTGATCACTACTAAAATTTGGATTTTCTTAGCAAACTAGAAGAGCTAGAGCCAAAATAACGAAAATCTGTGATCACTACTAAAAATTGGATTTTCTTAGGATTTTTATATGAAAAACTTTAAATGCGATTTTCTAGCAAACTAGAAGAGCTAGAGCCAAAATAACGAAAATCTGTGATCACTAATAAAAATTGGATTTTCTTAGGATTTTTATATGGAAAACTTTAAATGCGATTTTCTAGCAAACTAGAAGAGCTAGAGCCAAAATAACGAAAATCTGTGATCACTACTAAAAATTGGATTTTCTTAGGATTTTTATATGAAAAACTTTAAATGCGATTTTCTAGCAAACTAGAAGAGCTAGAGCCAAAATAACGAAAATCTGTGATCACTACTAAAAATTGGATTTTCTTAGGATTTTTATATGAAAAACTTTAAATGCGATTTTCTAGCAAACTAGAAGAGCTAGAGCCAAAATAACGAAAATCTGTGATCACTACTAAAAATTGGATTTTCTTAGGATTTTTATATGAAAAACTTTAAATGCGATTTTCTAGCAAACTAGAAGAGCTTGAGCCAAAATAACGAAAATCTGTGATCACTACTAAAAATTGGATTTTCTTAGGATTTTTATATGAAAAACTTTAAATGCGATTTTCTAGCAAACTAGAAGAGCTAGAGCCAAAATAACGAAAATCTGTGATCACTACTAAAAATTGGATTTTCTTAGGATTTTTATATGAAAAACTTTAACTGCGATTTTCTAGCAAACTAGAAGAGCTAGAGCCAAAATAACGAAAATCTGTGATCACTACTAAAAATTGGATTTTCTTAGGATTTTTATATGAAAAACTTTAACTGCGATTTTCTAGCAAACTAGAAGAGCTAGAGCCAAAATAACGAAAATCTGTGATCACTACTAAAAATTGGATTTTCTTAGGATTTTTATATGAAAAACTTTAACTGCGATTTTCTAGCAAACTAGAAGAGCTAGAGCCAAAATAACGAAAATCTGTGATCACTACTAAAAATTGGATTTTCTTAGGATTTTTATATGAAAAACTTTAAATGCGATTTTCTAGCAAACTAGAAGAGCTAGAGCCAAAATAACGAAAATCTGTGATCACTACTAAAATTTGGATTTTCTTAGGATTTTTATATGGAAAACTTTAAATGCGATTTTCTAGCAAACTAGAAGAGCTAGAGCCAAAATAACGAAAATCTGTGATCACTACTAAAAATTGGATTTTCTTAGGATTTTTATATGAAAAACTTTAACTGCGATTTTCTAGCAAACTAGAAGAGCTAGAGCCAAAATAACGAAAATCTGTGATCACTACTAAAAATTGGATTTTCTTAGGATTTTTATATGGAAAACTTTAAATGCGATTTTCTAGCAAACTAGAAGAGCTAGAGCCAAAATAACGAAAATCTGTGATCACAAATCTTGTTCTCATTGCGAACGGTCGGCTTTACAGTGTGCTCTAGCAATATTATCAAATTTGTGGTGTTTAAGTGGCCAAAAATATAGAAGAACCTTATCATTTTGATTTAGAAAAATATCCTTTAAATTGTGGTGAAGTAATTACACAAAATTATTAATAAACTGCTGAGTTTTATGTAAAATAAAAACTAAATCTAACCAGAAAAAGGTATTAAAATACTTGTTATATTAAAAAAAAATCTTAAAAACAATAATTGCAAAATTTGTATAACAAAAAGAATAAAACACAAAAAGAAAATAATAAAATAATGAGTGTGTGTGGACAGTGTAACAACAATTTACCAGCAAAATTTGTTAATTGTTATGCATGCAATTCCAAATATCATTTCTCTTCTTGTTGCCCTTTGTCAGAGAAAACTTATGCAACAATGAACACTGAGCGGAGAACCGAATGGAGATGCCATAAGTGCAAACCCCGCAAGGGCTCCACAGGCAGTAACAACGCGTATCACATTGTTATTGATGATTGCTCTGAGAAAACAAACCAAAAGCAGCAAAGGGACGATGAAAATGAAGACGGTAGCAATGTGAAACGTTTTAAAGACTCTTTATCTTTAAATGATGCTAACAGTAGCATATACATGGTAAAAACCGATGTTAATGAGCTAAAAATAAATGTTTCATCCATGAAGTCTGATATAAAGGAAATAAAAACTACAATGCAAGAACTTGCAATATCCGTAAATCAAAATAATTCCCAAATAAACGCAAGCCTACAAACCGCTCTTTCAACGATCACAAACGCACTTACAACTCTTACATCTCAAGTAAGTGAACTTTGCGAGAGCAATAAAGTAAAAGAAAAACAAATTAAAGAGATGGATATAAGAATCAATGATCTGGAGCAACAACTTTTAAACAAAAACATTGAAATAAAAAACATAACTAAACAAAACATACAAGCAAATGAAGTAGTCAAAACTATTGCTAATACGTTCAATGTTGAAATACATGAAAACGATATAAGTAATTCGTACTCGTTAAACAAGTCCCAAAAAGTAATAATAGAATTTACTTCTCTTAACAAAAAAAGAGAACTACTAAGTAAAATCAAAGGTCATAGAGTAGATGCAAGCTTAGTAAATGATGACACAAACATCAAATATATATATGTGAATGAACACCTAACCCCCCACAAACGGCGCCTACTATGGCTAGCCAAAACAAAAGCTAAGGAATCAAATTGGAAATTCGTATGGGTCCGAAACGGAAATATTTACGCAAAAAAAAACGAAACATCCAATCCCATTATAATAACTAACGCCACAGATATTGAGTTGATTACATCAACAATTTAAACACAGCAAAAAAAATTCAAAAATTCTCTCTCCCTACTATAAAAAAATAAAAATTAATAAATAAAAAAATGAATTTAAACTTAAATAAAACTTCAATATTAGAAAACTTTAATCAAATTGATAAAAACCTTTTTAGTTATCCCACAACAATAGTATACATGAACATTCGCTCATTACGACGTAACTTCTCATCTTTATTAGCTAGTTTACACAATGTTTTAAGCAACATAAATTTTATACTACTTGTTGAAACCAACATAACTAATGAAGAGCAACATGCATATAATATCAACGGATTCAACTCATACTTTCTTAATAGAGACAGTAGAGGTGGAGGTGTAGCTGTCTATATAAGAGAAAACATAATGCATACAAAGATCAACATAAGCACAATCTCATTCGAGGTGATACAAATAAACATTACAAACAACAACAAAACATTCTCACTGTTAACAGTTTACCGACCTCCTAAAAATAATATAAATGATTTTATAATAGAACTCGACAAAACCATACACACAATAAAAAACAAACAAGACATAATTATTATTGGCGATATAAATATTAATATTCTCAATCAAAACGTCACAACTACAAAATACACAGAAATGATCTCATCAAACGGATTGCATTGTGTGATAAAAGAGATAACAAGAGAGGATATAACTAAGAGAACGCAATCCTGCATCGATCATATACATATCAGAAGTAACAAACTAAACACAACAACACATGCAGCAATTGTAAAAACAAACATCTCTGATCATTATTCACTTTTTTGTTGTGTACGAGAAGAAAAAGAAAAAATAAATATAAATCAGGGTTTGGAAAAACGACAGGAAATAAACTTAAATTCATATAAAGTCAACAAAAATATAAAAACTGCAAATTGGAACGAGTTGGTTAATCAAAATATGAGTACAAGTGAAATCTTTAATAAAATATTTGAATCCTTTAAACATATTTATAAAATATCAAAATCATGCGCAAACAATAAAAAACGTAGAAAAATAAATCCGTGGATGAGTGAAGAGTTAATAAGATACTGTGAAGTTCGGGATAAACTATATAATAAATGGTTAAACAATAAAAATAACAAAAATTACGAATACGAATATAAAAAATTTCGAAATTATTTAAATAAAAAATTAAATTATTCTAAAAACGATTATTTTAAAAAAAAATTCTTTGAAAATAGAAATAATATCAGAGCCACTTGGCAACTAATTAATGAAATAACTGGTAAAGAAACAACAAATATTGATATTTCATTAATAAATACATTTAAAAATGATAACATTCAAAATATATCAAATAAATTTGCGTATAATTTCAAGGACAATATCCAAAAAATCTTACATACATGTGATATTAAAACTTGTATATACCAAAGCAATACCGTTCAAAATTCAATGTATCTTGCTCCAACAACTGAAGAAGAGATATTTAGCATTCTATCTCAATTGAAAACACACAAGGGTGCTGGATATGATGGAATCAGACCAAAAGATATAAAAAATAATTCTCTTATATTGACACCTGTCATTACAACTTTTATTAACTCAAGTATGAATAACGCTGATATACCAAATTTCCTGAAGACATCTTTAATAAGACCGATATATAAGAACGGCTCAAAAAAGGATTTTAATAATTACAGACCAATTGCAATACTACCAGTAATTGAAAAAGTCTTGGAAGAAGTATTAGCGCGAAGACTGAACGAGTACTTAAGAAAATTTAAAATCATTAACCCCAATCAATACGGATTTCAAAAGGGCAAAAACATCAATAAATTATTAGGAGAATTTTCAAATCACATAAATACATGCTTAGAAGAACATTTACACTGTCTTGCTCTTTTTATTGATTTTAGCAAGGCATTCGATACCCTCTCACATGCTAAATTATTAAATATGTTGGAACGGAATGGAATCAGAGGAAATTCTCTAAATTGGTTTAAAAATTACTTAAATTTTAGAACATATCGCGTAAAAATATGTCAAACGTTAAGTGACGAAACTAGCACTGATACTGGTGTTCCTCAAGGGTCAAAACTTGGGCCAATACTGTACCTAATATACGCAAACGAAATGCTAAATATTCTCAAGAACTGCACAACGTTTGCATACGCCGACGACACAGCAATAATAGTTTCGAATAAAAACATTAATATCGCGTACGATACAATGCAAAGCGAACTAAACAAGATTACAAGATGGTGCCATGATAATGGACTGGTGATTAATGCATCAAAAACTAAACTTATGCACATCAAACCACCTCACCTCAATACACAACACACAAATATCATATTCCATAGCCACAAATGCCTTCACAATAGTAATAATATCGGATATACAGATTCTTGTAACACAACAATTGAATTAGTAAAATCATATAAATACCTTGGAGTACACGTAGATGATAACTTTAAGTGGCTTACGCATATACAATATCTTTCGAAAAAACTTCGAAAAGCTGCTTACAGTTTGTATCACTTAAGCAATTGCTCCACATATGATGTCCTTAGGCAAGCATATTTTTCATTATCAGAATCCTATATACGGCACGGAATCACAGCATGGGGAAATTCAACTTATTGCAGATCACTCCAACAAACACAAAACCAAATCCTTAAAATACTTTTGAAAAGCAAACTTCACAACCAACAACAATTGCAAATAGAATCAATATATGCAAACACAAGCAACACACAAGTGTCGAACAACAATGAACTCATAGAAAACAACAGAAACGTATATACTAATAACAACAATTACTACAACACCCAACACATAGATGCAAATACCAATCATAACACTTACATCAACGACAACCAGCAAATTAACGTTATTACAAACAACACCAACAACACAAATAATATCGACACTAGTACAGCAAACACATACAGCCACAACAATAACACGATCATCAATACACAAAACTTATTATATAATACAAGCGGCAACTACACAGTTAGTCAAAACGTAAACAACACCCAAAATGCATTCATCACAAACACAAATAACAGCCGAAACGTAAACAACACCCACGGCAACGGCAACCACTATGTTAACAACAACACACACGTGAACAACGAACAAAACGATTACAATAACTCACTCACAGACAACAACACACACGAGAACAACACTTACGATGAAAGCGACACACCCGTAATCAACACCACAATCGTAACCAACAACCACGTTGATGGCAACTTAGATGCTTACAACAACACACTCACTGACATCCCACCTAATAACAACAACACACATGTTAACAACAGGCACAACATTAATATCTGCGTAAACAACACACAGCTGAACGTCACTCATGTCAACAACACATTGTTAAACAACACATTGTTAAACAACACATCGTTAAACAACACACATTTCCACAACAACCCGCACTTTAACAACAGTATACACGTAAATAACAACATAGATGTTAACAACACATATGTTAATAACACTCAAGTTAACAGCAACATTCATCTTAATAATATAACACATGTTGCCAACAACTTCAACAACACTTATGTTAACAACAACGTCGATATTTTAACTGCCAACAACACTCGCGTGAATAACATCACAACCGTAAACAATAACACATACGTCAACAGCACCACCATAAATAGCAGAAACAACAGAATTACACAAGCTAAAAATATAGCAACAAAATTAGAAATTTTAAACATCAAAAGTTTATATAGTATCACTCTAATAAATGAATATTTTAACGACTCAAGACACCTTAAACCAATAGATCATATCTACAACACAAGACGAAAAGCAGAAGGAAGATACCAAGTAAAGAGATTCCACAATAATTATGGAAAAAACTGCCTCAGTGTTGTACTACCAAATATATTCAACAAATTACCCACAACCGTTTTAAATTTACCGAACACTTGCAAAAGAAAAAAATTAATAAAATTATACCTTCTGGATTCGCAATGAAACTTAAATTAAACAAAAATTTATAATAAAATTGTTTTTTTATATTATTATTTTACATTACATTTATAATTAACATATTACCATCCTGCAGATAAGCCACATGGCTTCGCGGGACTAGCTCGTAAGTAACATGTTTATAATCTCAAAATGTGAATAAATGATTTAAAAAAAAAAAAAAAAAAAAAAAAAAAAAAAAAAAACTACTAAAAATTGGATTTTCTTAGGATTTTTATATGGAAAACTTTAAATGCGATTTTCTAGCAAACTAGAAGAGCTAGAGCCAAAATAACGAAAATCTGTGATCACTACTAAAATTTGGATTTTCTTAGGATTTTTATATGAAAAACTTTAAATGCGATTTTCTAGCAAACTAGAAGAGCTAGAGCCAAAATAACGAAAATCTGTGATCACTACTAAAATTTGGATTTTCTTAGGATTTTTATATGAAAAACTTTAAATGCGATTTTCTAGCAAACTAGAAGAGCTAGAGCCAAAATAACGAAAATCTGTGATCACTACTAAAAATTGGATTTTCTTAGGATTTTTATATGGAAAACTTTAAATGCGATTTTCTAGCAAACTAGAAGAGCTAGAGCCAAAATAACGAAAATCTGTGATCACTACTAAAAATTGGATTTTCTTAGGATTTTTATATGAAAAACTTTAAATGCGATTTTCTATCAAACTAGAAGAGCTAGAGCCAAAATAACGAAAATCTGTGATCACTACTAAAAATTGGATTTTCTTAGGATTTTTATATGAAAAACTTTATATGCGATTTTCTAGCAAACTAGAAGAGCTAGAGCCAAAATAACGAAAATCTGTGATCACTACTAAAAATTGGATTTTCTTAGGATTTTTATATGGAAAACTTTAAATGCGATTTTCTAGCAAACTAGAAGAGCTAGAGCCAAAATAACGAAAATCTGTGATCACTACTAAAAATTGGATTTTCTTTGGATTTTTATATGAAAAACTTTAAATGCGATTTTCTAGCAAACTAGAAGAGCTAGAGCCAAAATAACGAAAATCTGTGATCACTACTAAAAATTGGATTTTCTTAGGATTTTTATATGAAAAACTTTAAATGCGATTTTCTAGCAAACTAGAAGAGCTAGAACCAAAATAACGAAAATCTGTGATCACTACTAAAAATTGGATTTTCTTAGGATTTTTATATGAAAAACTTTAAATGCGATTTTCTAGCAAACTAGAAGAGCTAGAACCAAAATAACGAAAATCTGTGATCACTACTAAAAATTGGATTTTCTTAGGATTTTTATATAGGTTAGGTAAGGTTCCACGGGCAAGACAGCTCACTTGGGTCCTTTATTGGTCCCTTTGTGATACCCTGCGCCAATGCCCATCCCTTAGAGCAGTCACTCAGATGGCGTCACTGCAAAGTCCAACCACCTCGTCTTCCTGGTGAAGAGAAGGAGCGATTTCAGTTCCATCCCAGATAGATCCCCCAAACAGGCAAACACCGGTTCCCCCAGGCATTCCACCCTAATACCCCGCAGTCCAGGGCAATGACAGAGAAAGTGGAGCACAGTCTCCTCCTCCTCCTCGTTCTGACAACTTCTACAGTAGTCGTAAAATTCCAGACCCATTCTCCTAGCATGAGTCCCCACCGGCCAGTGTCCAGTTACAACCGATATCACAGTCCTAATCTGGTTTCTGCTAAGCCCAAGTAGAGAGCTAGTTCTCCGTCCATCATATCCAGGCCACAGGATCCTGGATATCGAGCAGGTGGATTCACAGGTCCACCGCGTCTGCGCAACTCTATAGGACTCGCGCCCTATAAGTGATTTACATTGAGCCATTGGAAGGCCAATGAATTGGTCAATGAATGCATCATCCATGCGACCACCCTGTTTGGCCAGCTCGTCTGCTACCTGATTGCCCGGGCACCCAGTGTGCCCCGGTATCCATATTAGCGTTACCCTTGAATGTTTCGCAATCTCATCCAAAGACATCCGACATTCTACAGTTAACCTCGATGTCGTGTAGACACCCGCTAGGGAAGCAAGGGCAGCCTTGCTGTCAGTAAATATACGTATATCTCCCGATATGCGATGATACCTCAGCCAGTTTGCCGCCCGCCCCATAGCCGAGATTTCCGCCTGCAGGACACTACATCCATCCGGCAGGCGAAAGGAAACCTTCACATCCAGTTCCTCTATGAAGAAACCTCCGCCGACCCTCTCACCTTTCCTCGAACCATCAGTGTAGACCCCTAGGGTCGGTTCACGGAAAGTATCCAACAGCACACTGCTGTGCGCCATTTGCACCACGAACCCCGCACCAAAGAATGGCACCGGGGTGCAGTAATCCACTACATCAGGGACAATCGTACGTTTGATTATCCCGGCGTGTCCAAAGTCACGTGTTGACCAGCTATTCACCGCGTGCAGCCGCGTCGCCGAACAAAGAGCCAACTGTCTGGCCATTATATCCACCGGGAGCCAGTTCAGTATCGTGAACAGCGCCCTTGTTGGAGTAGATCGCATTGATCCCGTAATCATCAACGCGACAAGTCTGTATACTTTCTCAAGCATCGCACGGTGTACGCCCTTATCCAATGCAGTCCACCACACAACGACCCCATAGTATAGGGTCGGCTTTACCACAGCCTCAAAGATCCAATTGACACACCTCGGGCTCATACCCCAGTTCCTGCCGATTGCACCCCTGCACGCATATATGGCAACTATTGCCTTTTCCACTCTCATCCGGACATTTAGTCCCCATGACAGCCTGCTATCCAGAACCACGCCCAGATATTTCGCACTTTGAGATATCCGAAGCTCAATTCCATTCAACCTCGGAAGCCTAAAGTCCTCGGTCTTATACCTCCTCGTGAAGAGTACCAGTTCCGTCTTAGACGGATTTACACCCAGACCGCATGATGCACTCCAGGTACTGAGTATCTTCAAAGCAGCCTCCATACACTGGGACATTACGCCCAAATGCCTCCCTGAGATGGCCACTGCAACATCATCAGCATACGCCACCGTTTTGATCCTCATGTCGTCCATCCTTGTTAACATGGTGTTCATAGTCAGGTTCCACAATAGTGGGGATAGAACTCCCCCTTGGGGAGTACCCCTGTTCACCAGCCTCTGAACACTGGTTTCACCTATCGTAGAACAAATGACCCTATTCCGTAGTAGATTGTCCACAAATCTACATATGCCAGCGTCGATCCCCAGACTCCTCATGGACATCACGATAGAGTCCGGGTTGACATTGTTGAAGGCCCCCTCTATGTCGAGAAAGGCCACAAGTGTGTACTCCCTAAATTCGAGCGATCTCTCAATGGTTCCGACCAGAGAGTGAAGAGCCGTCTCAACAGACCTGCCCCTTGTGTAGGCATGTTGAGAGGCAGAGAGTAAGTCCCTTGGGATGGTCATCCTCAAGTGTATATCGATAACCCTCTCAAGAGTCTTAAGAAGAAAGGATGAAAGACTAATCGGTCTGTAATCCTTCGGCTCGGTGTGAGAAGCCTTACCCCCTTTGGGTATAAAGACCACCCTGCACAGGGTCCATTTCACTGGAAGATACGAAAATCTAGCGCATCCCCTGTATATGGCCAACAACCAGGGTATTATCAGGGTCGAATTCCTCTGCAGGTCCGCAGGAATTATACCGTCCATACCCGGAGATTTGTATGGGCTAAAGCTATCGATAGCCCACTTAATCCTATCGTAGTCCAATGGTATGGACATAGGAATAGGAGTCGCCTCCCGCGACCGATCCCGCAATCCCCATTGGGAGTTTCCAGGAAAGTGAGTATCAATCAACACTTCCAGTGTTTCCTGACTATTCGTGGTCCAACTACCATCCGATTTCCGGACGTTCGTCGGGACAACCGGGCTCGAGGCCATTACCTTACGTAAACGGTTCGTCTCAGAGGATCCTTCCACGCCGCTACAGAAGTTCCTCCAAGCAACCCTTTTCGCCGATCTAACCAGATTTCTGAACCTATTCAATGATGACTTATAGTCCGCCCAGTTTCCATGGCGCTTTGCCACATTGAACAACCTACGACAGTCAATTCTTGCCTGCGCAATGTCAGGATCCCACCATGGTGGTCGGTTCCTACCCCTGCGCACCCTTGGTCTACATGCCAAGGAAGTCGCCAACTGCAGTGAGTTCGAAAGCAGATCCACTGCTGCATCGATCTCCCCGATATCATCAACCCCAGGAGGGTCAGATAGAGACCGGACCAGAGAGGAGTACTGAACTCCCCAGTCCGTACGTCTCCTGTTTAATATAGCCATCGATCCTGAAGACCTAAGCCCTAGCCTAAATTCCACATATCTGTGATCAGAGAGCGAACAGTCATTCGACACCATCCAGCCCTCGATCATATCGGTGTGGTCTATACTAACTAGCGTGACATCAAGAACCTCACACCTATTTGCAACAACAAACGTAGGCTCACAGCCCCTATTTAGTACTCCTAAATTATGATTGATAATAAAGGAGAATAGTGACTCACCTCTTACATTTGTATCCGTACTGCCCCATATAGTGTGGTGCGCATTTGCATCGGCACAGATTATCACCGGTGTTCCAGTGCTCGCGGCAGGTGGGTCCTGCCCGTGGTCATGCGCCATGTACGCCGAGACCATCCAGACTATACCGTCCGGTGTCTCAAGGGCAATAGTTGTGGTATCTTCGTCACTGTAATCAGAAAGAATGAAGATATTCAACGAGTTTTTAGCTAAGACACAAGATCTTATGTTACTTGTACCTTTCGCAAACAATAGCTTGTAGCCTTTGAGGTTAAGTCCGCAAACCCGATTCTTGTGGATCCAGGGTTCTTGGACCATCACGAGCTCCTCCCTTCTTTCTACCACACGGAGAAGCAGTGCAGCAGATGCTGCTTTAGAGTGGTGGAGGTTTATCTGCAGCACCTTCACCATGATCCATTTTGGCAACCACTGTGATGTTGACGTCCTCCTGGTCAGACTCCAGCAGCACGTCCTCATCAACCATATCACCCAAGTGATCAAAGAAGTCACCCACCAATCCTGAGAGAGACTGGGTATCCTCTTTGTCGCTTGAGCCCACGGCATCGTCGCAAGCCATGCTTTCCACAGGTTGCTTGGCCTCACTTACCGATGGAGCCGGATTGCCCTTGTTGTCACTTCGGTAGACACGGAGCAAGATCGTACTAAAACCATAGTAGAGCTTGCCCTGCCTCTCCCTCAGTGGCTCCAAGGATTGCTGGTTAATAACCACAATCGCCGTCCTCGAGGACCCTTCAGCAGCTGAAACCTTCACTACTTTCCAGTCTTGTGTGGGTAGTTTAGGGTTGCAGCACTGAATGATCTTCAAGATCTCCTCAGGCTCAGATGGTTCGGCGGGGATGGTGGCGATTGATCTTGGCCTCCGTGGTATCTCTCCTACCAACACCACGTCAAGCCTGGCACCTTCCCAAACCTCTCCTAATAGTTGGATGGCCTGCTTAAGAAGCAGCGCTGAGCGCTCATCTGCGCAAGCCATCAGCTTCACGTGACCCTGGAACCAGCCGGCGTCATCGCATTGAGGGGGTGGTCCTGGATTCTCCCTGAGGATCGTCCAGAACACACCCATGAGTTTTTGTTTTACCAGATCCCACTTGGTATGAGAAATGGCACCATTGTCGACACTCCTGTCGATGATGGCTCGAACAAGGTGACCTTTGGTCACCTCGCTAAATGATTTGTTCATCGGTTTCGATGAAGTTTTGGGACGTTTCGTCCCTGGTTGCTGTTTCGTGGCTGCAGCTTCCTCCTCCGAACGTTGCCGTTTAGGCATTGTCACCTTTTCAGGGACTGGAGGAGTAGCACTTGGCAGCCCAGCTATGTAGGCTCTTGCCCATGCCAATGAATCTTTCTGCTCATTGGTGAGATCTTCGGCTTTCTTGGGGCCGTAAAGATTAATAAAACGCAAGGCAGCACGCCTTGTGTTAGATGCCCTCTTTGTAGGGTTTTTGTGCCAAGGGGACTTTCTGCGGTCGCCGAGTTTGGCGGGGGGTGGTGCAACCTTGGGATTGGATGTTATCATCGTCATCCCTCCTTGCACAGTGGACACATGGGAAGCTGCATTGTTGGACGACTTTGTCGCATTCAACTTGGCAGCACCCGAAGCAGGGGATTTATCCGTTCCAATGACGGAAAGGGCTTGTGCGGCTTTGGAGGTACTTGGAGCGAAGTTCAGGGGTACCTCGCCGCCGTTTTTAGAGCAGCCGCCTTCTGGTCGAGCTGCCTTACCAATTCCGATCGACCTGGGCCGATCTTCCTTGATTGCCTGGGCTGTTACAGCCGTTGGCTTATTCGTCTTACTGTCCATCGTTGTCCTTGTTCTCGCCTGTTCGTCATCTGTCTTCGTTGCTTGTTTTTGTTGTGTAGAAAGTTTCATGTTTTGGTCCCACGAGTGTAGGGGAATGGAGAGGTCCACCACGTCATAGCCCCCGTTAACGTGGTAAGGGCGTGGTCTATTTGCTGAGGTGCCCAGGTATCAGCAAAGCTCCGTGATAATACAGTCGGTAACCCCTGACTGCAAACCAACCGATAGGCACGGGTCGCATGACACCTCGGTTTAGGGGATGGATAACCTTTCGTCGCCAAGGCCTTTAAAGTTCATTGCCTTCACCTCGGGAGTCGTCAGTTGCTGGCAAACACCCGGGCCAAGACACGTACCACAGCCAATACTTAAGCCACCACATCGCTTCAAGATTGTTATCCATAATGGTGGTGGTAGGATTTTTATATGAAAAACTTTAAATGCGATTTTCTAGCAAACTAGAAGAGCTAGAGCCAAAATAACGAAAATCTGTGATCACTACTAAAAATTGGATTTTCTTAGGATTTTTATATGAAAAACTTTAAATGCGATTTTCTAGCAAACTAGAAGAGCTAGAGCCAAAATAACGAAAATCTGTGATCACTACTAAAAATTGGATTTTCTTAGGATTTTTATATGAAAAACTTTAACTGCGATTTTCTAGCAAACTAGAAGAGCTAGAGCCAAAATAACGAAAATCTGTGATCACTACTAAAAATTGGATTTTCTTAGGATTTTTATATGAAAAACTTTAAATGCGATTTTCTAGCAAACTAGAAGAGCTAGAGCCAAAATAACGAAAATCTGTGATCACTACTAAAAATTGGATTTTCTTAGGATTTTTATATGAAAAACTTTAAATGCGATTTTCTAGCAAACTAGAAGAGCTAGAGCCAAAATAACGAAAATCTGTGATCACTACTAAAAATTGGATTTTCTTAGGATTTTTATATGAAAAACTTTAACTGCGATTTTCTAGCAAACTAGAAGAGCTAGAGCCAAAATAACGAAAATCTGTGATCACTACTAAAAATTGGATTTTCTTAGGATTTTTATATGAAAAACTTTAAATGCGATTTTCTAGCAAACTAGAAGAGCTAGAGCCAAAATAACGAAAATCTGTGATCACTACTAAAAATTGGATTTTCTTTGGATTTTTATATGAAAAACTTTAAATGCGATTTTCTAGCAAACTAGAAGAGCTAGAGCCAAAATAACGAAAATCTGTGATCACTACTAAAAATTGGATTTTCTTAGGATTTTTATATGAAAAACTTTAAATGCGATTTTCTAGCAAACTAGAAGAGCTAGAGCCAAAATAACGAAAATCTGTGATCACTACTAAAAATTGGATTTTCTTAGGATTTTTATATGAAAAACTTTAAATGCGATTTTCTAGCAAACTAGAAGAGCTAGAGCCAAAATAACGAAAATCTGTGATCACTACTAAAAATTGGATTTTCTTACGATTTTTATATGAAAAACTTTAAATGCGATTTTCTAGCAAACTAGAAGAGCTAGAGCCAAAATAACGAAAATCTGTGATCACTACTAAAAATTGGATTTTCTTAGGATTTTTATATGGAAAACTTTAAATGCGATTTTCTAGCAAACTAGAAGAGCTAGAGCCAAAATAACGAAAATCTGTGATCACTACTAAAAATTGGATTTTCTTTGGATTTTTATATGAAAAACTTTAGCAAACTAGAAGAGCTAGAGCCAAAATAACGAAAATCTGTGATCACTACTAAAAATTGGATTTTCTTAGGATTTTTATATGAAAAACTTTAACTGCGATTTTCTAGCAAACTAGAAGAGCTAGAGCCAAAATAACGAAAATCTGTGATCACTACAAAATTTGGATTTTCTTAGGATTTTTATATGAAAAACTTTAAATGCGATTTTCTAGCAAACTAGAAGAGCTAGAGCCAAAATAACGAAAATCTGTGATCACTACTAAAAATTGGATTTTCTTTGGATTTTTATATGAAAAACTTTCAATGCGATTTTCTAGCAAACTAGAAGAGCTAGAGCCAAAATAACGAAAATCTGTGATCACTACTAAAAATTGGATTTTCTTTGGATTTTTATATGAAAAACTTTAAATGCGATTTTCTAGCAAACTAGAAGAGCTAGAGCCAAAATAACGAAAATCTGTGATCACTACTAAAAATTGGATTTTCTTAGGATTTTTATATGGAAAACTTTAAATGCGATTTTCTAGCAAACTAGAAGAGCTAGAGCCAAAATAACGAAAATCTGTGATCACTACTAAAAATTGGATTTTCTTTGGATTTTTATATGAAAAACTTTAAATGCGATTTTCTAGCAAACTAGAAGAGCTAGAGCCAAAATAACGAAAATCTGTGATCACTACTAAAAATTGGATTTTCTTAGGATTTTTATATGAAAAACTTTAAATGCGATTTTCTAGCAAACTAGAAGAGCTAGAGCCAAAATAACGAAAATCTGTGATCACTACTAAAAATTGGATTTTCTTTGGATTTTTATATGAAAAACTTTAAGTGCGATTTTCTAGCAAACTAGAAGAGCTAGAGCCAAAATAACGAAAATCTGTGATCACTACTAAAAATTGGATTTTCTTTGGATTTTTATATGAAAAACTTTAAATGCGATTTTCTAGCAAACTAGAAGAGCTAGAGCCAAAATAACGAAAATCTGTGATCACTACTAAAAATTGGATTTTCTTTGGATTTTTATATGAAAAACTTTAAATGCGATTTTCTAGCAAACTAGAAGAGCTAGAGCCAAAATAACGAAAATCTGTGATCACTACTAAAAATTGGAATTTCTTAGGATTTTTATATGAAAAACTTTAAATGCGATTTTCTAGCAAACTAGAAGAGCTAGAGCCAAAATAACGAAAATCTGTGATCACTACTAAAAATTGGATTTTCTTAGGATTTTTATATGAAAAACTTTAAATGCGATTTTCTAGCAAACTAGAAGAGCTAGAGCCAAAATAACGAAAATCTGTGATCACTACTAAAAATTGGATTTTCTTACGATTTTTATATAAAAACTTTAACTGCGATTTTCTAGCAAACTAGAAGAGCTAGAGCCAAAATAACGAAAATCTGTGATCACTACTAAAAATTGGATTTTCTTACGATTTTTATATAAAAACTTTAACTGCGATTTTCTAGCAAACTAGAAGAGCTAGAGCCAAAATAACGAAAATCTGTGATCACTACAAAATTTGGATTTTCTTAGGATTTTTATATGAAAAACTTTAACTGCGATTTTCTAGCAAACTAGAAGAGCTAGAGCCAAAATAACGAAAATCTGTGATCACTACTAAAAATTGGATTTTCTTAGGATTTTTATATGAAAAACTTTAAATGCGATTTTCTAGCAAACTAGAAGAGCTAGAGTCAAAATAGCGAAAATCTGTGATCACTACTAAAATTTGGATTTTCTTAGGATTTTTATATGAAAAACTTTAAATGCGATTTTCTAGCAAACTAGAAGAGCTAGAGCCAAAATAACGAAAATCTGTGATCACTACTAAAAATTGGATTTTCTTACGATTTTTATATAAAAACTTTAACTGCGATTTTCTAGCAAACTAGAAGAGCTAGAGCCAAAATAACGAAAATCTGTGATCACTACTAAAAATTGGATTTTCTTACGATTTTTTATATAAAAACTTTAACTGCGATTTTCTAGCAAACTAGAAGAGCTAGAGCCAAAATAACGAAAATCTGTGATCACTACTAAAAATTGGATTTTCTTAGGATTTTTATATGAAAAACTTTAATGCGATTTTCTAGCAAACTAGAAGAGCTAGAGCCAAAATACGAAAATCTGTGATCACTACTAAAAATTGGATTTTCTTACGATTTTTATATGAAAAACTTTAACTGCGATTTTCTAGCAAACTAGAAGAGCTAGAGCCAAAATAACGAAAATCTGTGATCACTACTAAAAATTGGATTTTCTTAGGATTTTTATATGAAAAACTTTAAATGCGATTTTCTAGCAAACTAGAAGAGCTAGAGCCAAAATAACGAAATCTGTGATCACTACTAAAAATTGGATTTTCTTAGGATTTTTATATGAAAAACTTTAAATGCGATTTTCTAGCAAACTAGAAGAGCTAGAGCCAAAATAACGAAAATCTGTGATCACTACTAAAAATTGGATTTTCTTAGGATTTTTATATGAAAAACTTTAAATGCGATTTTCTAGCAAACTAGAAGAGCTAGAGCCAAAATAACGAAAATCTGTGATCACTACTAAAAATTGGATTTTCTTTGGATTTTTATATGAAAAACTTTAAATGCGATTTTCTAGCAAACTAGAAGAGCTAGAGCCAAAATAACGAAAATCTGTGATCACTACTAAAAATTGGATTTTCTTAGGATTTTTATATGAAAAACTTTAAATGCGATTTTCTAGCAAACTAGAAGAGCTAGAGCCAAAATAACGAAAATCTGTGATCACTACTAAAAATTGGATTTTCTTAGGATTTTTATATAAAAACTTTAAATGCGATTTTCTAGCAAACTAGAAGAGCTAGAGCCAAAATAACGAAAATCTGTGATCACTACTAAAAATTGGATTTTCTTAGGATTTTTATATGAAAAACTTTAACTGCGATTTTCTAGCAAACTAGAAGAGCTAGAGCCAAAATAACGAAAATCTGTGATCACTACTAAAATTGGATTTTCTTTGGATTTTTATATGAAAAACTTTAAATGCGATTTTCTAGCAAACTAGAAGAGCTAGAGCCAAAATAACGAAAATCTGTGATCACTACTAAAAATTGGATTTTCTTAGGATTTTTATATGAAAAACTTTAAATGCGATTTTCTAGCAAACTAGAAGAGCTAGAGCCAAAATAACGAAAATCTGTGATCACTACTAAAAATTGGATTTTCTTAGGATTTTTATATGAAAAACTTTAAATGCGATTTTCTAGCAAACTAGAAGAGCTAGAGCCAAAATAACGAAAATCTGTGATCACTACTAAAAATTGGATTTTCTTAGGATTTTTATATGAAAAACTTTAAATGCGATTTTCTAGCAAACTAGAAGAGCTAGAGCCAAAATAACGAAAATCTGTGATCACTACTAAAAATTGGATTTTCTTTGGATTTTTATATGAAAAACTTTAAATGCGATTTTCTAGCAAACTAGAAGAGCTAGAGCCAAAATAACGAAAATCTGTGATCACTACTAAAAATTGGATTTTCTTAGGATTTTTATATAAAAAACTTTAAATGCGATTTTCTAGCAAACTAGAAGAGCTAGAGCAAAATAACGAAAATCTGTGATCACTACTAAATTTTGGATTTTCTTAGGATTTTTATATGAAAAACTTTAACTGCGATTTTCTAGCAAACTAGAAGAGCTAGAGCCAAAATAACGAAAATCTGTGATCACTACTAAAAATTGGATTTTCTTTGGATTTTTATATGAAAAACTTTAAATGCGATTTTTCTAGCAAACTAGAAGAGCTAGAGCCAAAATAACGAAAATCTGTGATCACTACTAAAAATTGGATTTTCTTAGGATTTTTATATGAAAAACTTTAAATGCGATTTTCTAGCAAACTAGAAGAGCTAGAGCCAAAATAACGAAAATCTGTGATCACTACTAAAAATTGGATTTTCTTAGGATTTTTATATGAAAAACTTTAAATGCGATTTTCTAGCAAACTAGAAGAGCTAGAGCCAAAATAACGAAAATCTGTGATCACTACTAAAAATTGGATTTTCTTAGGATTTTTATATGAAAAACTTTAAATGCGATTTTCTAGCAAACTAGAAGAGCTAGAGCCAAAATAACGAAAATCTGTGATCACTACTAAAAATTGGATTTTCTTTGGATTTTTATATGAAAAACTTTAAATGCGATTTTCTAGCAAACTAGAAGAGCTAGAGCCAAAATAACGAAAATCTGTGATCACTACTAAAAATTGGATTTTCTTAGGATTTTTATATGAAAAACTTTAAATGCGATTTTCTAGCAAACTAGAAGAGCTAGAGCCAAAATAACGAAAATCTGTGATCACTACTAAATTTTGGATTTTCTTTGGATTTTTATATGAAAAACTTTAAATGCGATTTTCCAGCAAACTAGAAGAGCTAGAGCCAAAATAACGAAAATCTGTGATCACTACTAAAAATTGGATTTTCTTACGATTTTTATATAAAAACTTTAACTGCGATTTTCTAGCAAACTAGAAGAGCTAGAGCCAAAATAACGAAAATCTGTGATCACTACTAAAAATTGGATTTTCTTTCGGATTTTTATATGAAAAACTTTAACTGCGATTTTCTAGCAAACTAGAAGAGCTAGAGCCAAAATAACGAAAATCTGTGATCACTACTAAAAATTGGATTTTCTTAGGATTTTTATATGGAAAACTTTAAATGCGATTTTCTAGCAAACTAGAAGAGCTAGAGCCAAAATAACGAAAATCTGTGATCACTACTAAAAATTGGATTTTCTTAGGATTTTTATATGAAAAACTTTAAATGCGATTTTCTAGCAAACTAGAAGAGCTAGAGCCAAAATAACGAAAATCTGTGATCACTACTAAAAATTGGATTTTCTTAGGATTTTTATATGAAAAACTTTAAATGCGATTTTCTAGCAAACTAGAAGAGCTAGAGCCAAAATAACGAAAATCTGTGATCACTACTAAAAATTGGATTTTCTTAGGATTTTTATATGAAAAACTTTAAATGCGATTTTCTAGCAAACTAGAAGAGCTAGAGCCAAAATAACGAAAATCTGTGATCACTACTAAAAATTGGATTTTCTTTGGATTTTTATATGAAAAACTTTAAATGCGATTTTCTAGCAAACTAGAAGAGCTAGAGCCAAAATAACGAAAATCTGTGATCACTTCTAAAAATTGGATTTTCTTAGGATTTTTATATGAAAAACTTTAAATGCGATTTTCTAGCAAACTAGAAGAGCTAGAGCCAAAATAACGAAAATCTGTGATCACTACTAAAAATTGGATTTTCTTAGGATTTTTATATGAAAAACTTTAAATGCGATTTTCTAGCAAACTAGAAGAGCTAGAGCCAAAATAACGAAAATCTGTGATCACTACTAAAAATTGGATTTTCTTAGGATTTTTATATGAAAAACTTTAAATGCGATTTTCTAGCAAACTAGAAGAGCTAGAGCCAAAATAACGAAAATCTGTGATCACTACTAAAATTTGGATTTTCTTAGCAAACTAGAAGAGCTAGAGCCAAAATAACGAAAATCTGTGATCACTACTAAAAATTGGATTTTCTTAGGATTTTTATATGAAAAACTTTAAATGCGATTTTCTAGCAAACTAGAAGAGCTAGAGCCAAAATAACGAAAATCTGTGATCACTACTAAAAATTGGATTTTCTTACGATTTTTATATGAAAAACTTTAAATGCGATTTTCTAGCAAACTAGAAGAGCTAGAGCCAAAATAACGAAAATCTGTGATCACTACTAAAAATTGGATTTTCTTAGGATTTTTATATGAAAAACTTTAAATGCGATTTTCTAGCAAACTAGAAGAGCTAGAGCCAAAATAACGAAAATCTGTGATCACTACTAAAAATTGGATTTTCTTAGGATTTTTATATGAAAAACTTTAAATGCGATTTTCTAGCAAACTAGAAGAGCTAGAGCCAAAATAACGAAAATCTGTGATCACTACAAAATTTGGATTTTCTTAGGATTTTTATATGAAAAACTTTAACTGCGATTTTCTAGCAAACTAGAAGAGCTAGAGCCAAAATAACGAAAATCTGTGATCACTACTAAAAATTGGATTTTCTTACGAATTTTATATGAAAAACTTTAAATGCGATTTTCTAGCAAACTAGAAGAGCTAGAGCCAAAATAACGAAAATCTGTGATCACTACTAAAAATTGGATTTTCTTAGGATTTTTATATGAAAAACTTTAAATGCGATTTTCTAGCAAACTAGAAGAGCTAGAGCCAAAATAACGAAAATCTGTGATCACTACTAAAAATTGGATTTTCTTAGGATTTTTATATGAAAAACTTTAAATGCGATTTTCTAGCAAACTAGAAGAGCTAGAGCCAAAATAACGAAAATCTGTGATCACTACAAAATTTGGATTTTCTTAGGATTTTAATATGAAAAACTTTAACTGCGATTTTCTAGCAAACTAGAAGAGCTAGAGCCAAAATAACGAAAATCTGTGATCACTACTAAAAATTGGATTTTCTTAGGATTTTTATATGAAAACTTTAACTGCGATTTTCTAGCAAACTAGAAGAGCTAGAGCCAAAATAACGAAAATCTGTGATCACTACTAAAAATTGGATTTTCTTAGGATTTTTATATGAAAAACTTTAAATGCGATTTTCTAGCAAACTAGAAGAGCTAGAGCCAAAATAACGAAAATCTGTGATCACTACTAAAAATTGGATTTTCTTTGGATTTTTATATGAAAAACTTTAAATGCGATTTTCTAGCAAACTAGAAGAGCTAGAGCCAAAATAACGAAAATCTGTGATCACTACTAAAAATTGGATTTTCTTTGAATTTTTATATGAAAAACTTTAAATGCGATTTTCTAGCAAACTAGAAGAGCTAGAGCCAAAATAACGAAAATCTGTGATCACTACTAAAAATTGGATTTTCTTAGGATTTTTATATGAAAAACTTTAAATGCGATTTTCTAGCAAACTAGAAGAGCTAGAGCCAAAATAACGAAAATCTGTGATCACTACTAAAATTGGATTTTCTTAGGATTTTTATATGAAAAACTTTAACTGCGATTTTCTAGCAAACTAGAAGAGCTAGAGCCAAAACAACGAAAATCTGTGATCACTACTAAAAATTGGATTTTCTTACGATTTTTATATAAAAACTTTAACTGCGATTTTCTAGCAAACTAGAAGAGCTAGAGCCAAAATAACGAAAATCTGTGATCACTACTAAAAATTGGATTTTCTTTGGATTTTTATATGAAAAACTTTAAATGCGATTTTCTAGCAAACTAGAAGAGCTAGAGCCAAAATAACGAAAATCTGTGATCACTACTAAAAATTGGATTTTCTTAGGATTTTTATATGAAAAACTTTAAATGCGATTTTCTAGCAAACTAGAAGAGCTAGAGCCAAAATAACGAAAATCTGTGATCACTACTAAAAATTGGATTTTCTTAGGATTTTTATATGAAAAACTTTAAATGCGATTTTCTAGCAAACTAGAAGAGCTAGAGCCAAAATAACGAAAATCTGTGATCACTACTAAAAATTGGATTTTCTTAGGATTTTTATATGAAAAACTTTAAATGCGATTTTCTAGCGAACTAGAAGAGCTAGAGCCAAAATAACGAAAATCTGTGATCACTACTAAAAATTGGATTTTCTTAGGATTTTTATATGAAAAACTTTAAATGCGATTTCTAGCAAACTAGAAGAGCTAGAGCCAAAATAACGAAAATCTGTAATCACTACTAAAAATTGGATTTTCTTTGGATTTTTATATGAAAAACTTTAAATGCGATTTTCTAGCAAACTAGAAGAGCTAGAGCCAAAATAACGAAAATCTGTGATCACTACTAAAAATTGGATTTTCTTTGGATTTTTATATGAAAAACTTTAAATGCGATTTTCTAGCAAACTAGAAGAGCTAGAGCCAAAAAAACGAAAATCTGTAATCACTACTAAAAATTGGATTTTCTTAGGATTTTAATATGAAAAACTTTAAATGCGATTTTCTAGCAAACTAGAAGAGCTAGAGCCAAAATAACGAAAATCTGTGATCACTACTAAAAATTGGATTTTCTTTGGATTTTTATATGAAAAACTTTAAATGCGATTTTCTAGCAAACTAGAAGAGCTAGAGCCAAAATAACGAAAATCTGTGATCACTACTAAAAATTGGATTTTCTTTGGATTTTTATATGAAAAACTTTAAATGCGATTTTCTAGCAAACTAGAAGAGCTAGAGCCAAAATAACGAAATCTGTGATCACTACTAAAAATTGGATTTTCTTTGGATTTTTATATGAAAAACTTTAAATGCGATTTTCTAGCAAACTAGAAGAGCTAGAGCCAAAATAACGAAAATCTGTGATCACTACTAAAAATTGGATTTTCTTAGGATTTTTATATGAAAAACTTTAAATGCGATTTTCTAGCAAACTAGAAGAGCTAGAGCCAAAATAACGAAAATCTGTGATCACTACTAAAAATTGGATTTTCTTAGGATTTTTATATGAAAAACTTTAAATGCGATTTTCTAGCAAACTAGAAGAGCTAGAGCCAAAATAACGAAAATCTGTGATCACTACTAAAAATTGGATTTTCTTAGGATTTTTATATGAAAAACTTTAAATGCGATTTTCTAGCAAACTAGAAGAGCTAGAGCCAAAATAACGAAAATCTGTGATCACTACTAAAAATTGGATTTTCTTAGGATTTTTATATGAAAAACTTTAACTGCGATTTTCTAGCAAACTAGAAGAGCTAGAGCCAAAATAACGAAAATCTGTGATCACTACTAAAAATTGGATTTTCTTAGGATTTTTATATGAAAAACTTTAAATGCGATTTTCTAGCAAACTAGAAGAGCTAGAGCCAAAATAACGAAAATCTGTGATCACTACTAAAAATTGGATTTTCTTTGGATTTTTATATGAAAAAACTTTAAATGCGATTTTCTAGCAAACTAGAAGAGCTAGAGCCAAAATAACGAAAATCTGTGATCACTACTAAAAATTGGATTTTCTTTGGATTTTTATATGAAAAACTTTAAATGCGATTTTCTAGCAAACTAGAAGAGCTAGAGCCAAAATAACGAAGATCTGTGATCACTACTAAAAATTGGATTTTCTTAGGATTTTTATATGAAAAACTTTAAATGCGATTTTCTAGCAAACTAGAAGAGCTAGAGCCAAAATAACGAAAATCTGTGATCACTACTAAAAATTGGATTTTCTTAGGATTTTTATATGAAAAAA
>CASGGT010000104.1:15000-29546 GCA_949318255.1 Pollenia labialis | reverse complement strand
ATGTATGTATGTATGTATGTATGTATGTATGTATGTATGTATGTATGTATGTATGTATGTATGTATGTATGTATGTATGTATGTATGTATGTATGTATGTATGTATGTATGTATGTATGTATGTATGTATGTATGTATGTATGTATGTATGTATGTATGTATGTATGTATGTATGTATGTATGTATGTATGTATGTATGTATGTATGTATGTATGTATGTATGTATGTATGTATGTATGTATGTATGTATGTATGTATGTATGTATGTATGTATGTATGTATGTATGTATGTATGTATGTATGTATGTATGTATGTATGTATGTATGTATGTATGTATGTATGTATGTATGTATGTATGTATGTATGTATGTATGTATGTATGTATGTATGTATGTATGTATGTATGTATGTATGTATGTATGTATGTATGTATGTATGTATGTATGTATGTATGTATGTATGTATGTATGTATGTATGTATGTATGTATGTATGTATGTATGTATGTATGTATGTATGTATGTATGTATGTATGTATGTATGTATGTATGTATGTATGTATGTATGTATGTATGTATGTATGTATGTATGTATGTATGTATGTATGTATGTATGTATGTATGTATGTATGTATGTATGTATGTATGTATGTATGTATGTATGTATGTATGTATGTATGTATGTATGTATGTATGTATGTATGTATGTATGTATGTATGTATGTATGTATGTATGTATGTATGTATGTATGTATGTATGTATGTATGTATGTATGTATGTATGTATGTATGTATGTATGTATGTATGTATGTATGTATGTATGTATGTATGTATGTATGTATGTATGTATGTATGTATGTATGTATGTATGTATGTATGTATGTATGTATGTATGTATGTATGTATGTATGTATGTATGTATGTATGTATGTATGTATGTATGTATGTATGTATGTATGTATGTATGTATGTATGTATGTATGTATGTATGTATGTATGTATGTATGTATGTATGTATGTATGTATGTATGTATGTATGTATGTATGTATGTATGTATGTATGTATGTATGTATGTATGTATGTATGTATGTATGTATGTATGTATGTATGTATGTATGTATGTATGTATGTATGTATGTATGTATGTATGTATGTATGTATGTATGTATGTATGTATGTATGTATGTATGTATGTATGTATGTATGTATGTATGTATGTATGTATGTATGTATGTATGTATGTATGTATGTATGTATGTATGTATGTATGTATGTATGTATGTATGTATGTATGTATGTATGTATGTATGTATGTATGTATGTATGTATGTATGTATGTATGTATGTATGTATGTATGTATGTATGTATGTATGTATGTATGTATGTATGTATGTATGTATGTATGTATGTATGTATGTATGTATGTATGTATGTATGTATGTATGTATGTATGTATGTATGTATGTATGTATGTATGTATGTATGTATGTATGTATGTATGTATGTATGTATGTATGTATGTATGTATGTATGTATGTATGTATGTATGTATGTATGTATGTATGTATGTATGTATGTATGTATGTATGTATGTATGTATGTATGTATGTATGTATGTATGTATGTATGTATGTATGTATGTATGTATGTATGTATGTATGTATGTATGTATGTATGTATGTATGTATGTATGTATGTATGTATGTATGTATGTATGTATGTATGTATGTATGTATGTATGTATGTATGTATGTATGTATGTATGTATGTATGTATGTATGTATGTATGTATGTATGTATGTATGTATGTATGTATGTATGTATGTATGTATGTATGTATGTATGTATGTATGTATGTATGTATGTATGTATGTATGTATGTATGTATGTATGTATGTATGTATGTATGTATGTATGTATGTATGTATGTATGTATGTATGTATGTATGTATGTATGTATGTATGTATGTATGTATGTATGTATGTATGTATGTATGTATGTATGTATGTATGTATGTATGTATGTATGTATGTATGTATGTATGTATGTATGTATGTATGTATGTATGTATGTATGTATGTATGTATGTATGTATGTATGTATGTATGTATGTATGTATGTATGTATGTATGTATGTATGTATGTATGTATGTATGTATGTATGTATGTATGTATGTATGTATGTATGTATGTATGTATGTATGTATGTATGTATGTATGTATGTATGTATGTATGTATGTATGTATGTATGTATGTATGTATGTATGTATGTATGTATGTATGTATGTATGTATGTATGTATGTATGTATGTATGTATGTATGTATGTATGTATGTATGTATGTATGTATGTATGTATGTATGTATGTATGTATGTATGTATGTATGTATGTATGTATGTATGTATGTATGTATGTATGTATGTATGTATGTATGTATGTATGTATGTATGTATGTATGTATGTATGTATGTATGTATGTATGTATGTATGTATGTATGTATGTATGTATGTATGTATGTATGTATGTATGTATGTATGTATGTATGTATGTATGTATGTATGTATGTATGTATGTATGTATGTATGTATGTATGTATGTATGTATGTATGTATGTATGTATGTATGTATGTATGTATGTATGTATGTATGTATGTATGTATGTATGTATGTATGTATGTATGTATGTATGTATGTATGTATGTATGTATGTATGTATGTATGTATGTATGTATGTATGTATGTATGTATGTATGTATGTATGTATGTATGTATGTATGTATGTATGTATGTATGTATGTATGTATGTATGTATGTATGTATGTATGTATGTATGTATGTATGTATGTATGTATGTATGTATGTATGTATGTATGTATGTATGTATGTATGTATGTATGTATGTATGTATGTATGTATGTATGTATGTATGTATGTATGTATGTATGTATGTATGTATGTATGTATGTATGTATGTATGTATGTATGTATGTATGTATGTATGTATGTATGTATGTATGTATGTATGTATGTATGTATGTATGTATGTATGTATGTATGTATGTATGTATGTATGTATGTATGTATGTATGTATGTATGTATGTATGTATGTATGTATGTATGTATGTATGTATGTATGTATGTATGTATGTATGTATGTATGTATGTATGTATGTATGTATGTATGTATGTATGTATGTATGTATGTATGTATGTATGTATGTATGTATGTATGTATGTATGTATGTATGTATGTATGTATGTATGTATGTATGTATGTATGTATGTATGTATGTATGTATGTATGTATGTATGTATGTATGTATGTATGTATGTATGTATGTATGTATGTATGTATGTATGTATGTATGTATGTATGTATGTATGTATGTATGTATGTATGTATGTATGTATGTATGTATGTATGTATGTATGTATGTATGTATGTATGTATGTATGTATGTATGTATGTATGTATGTATGTATGTATGTATGTATGTATGTATGTATGTATGTATGTATGTATGTATGTATGTATGTATGTATGTATGTATGTATGTATGTATGTATGTATGTATGTATGTATGTATGTATGTATGTATGTATGTATGTATGTATGTATGTATGTATGTATGTATGTATGTATGTATGTATGTATGTATGTATGTATGTATGTATGTATGTATGTATGTATGTATGTATGTATGTATGTATGTATGTATGTATGTATGTATGTATGTATGTATGTATGTATGTATGTATGTATGTATGTATGTATGTATGTATGTATGTATGTATGTATGTATGTATGTATGTATGTATGTATGTATGTATGTATGTATGTATGTATGTATGTATGTATGTATGTATGTATGTATGTATGTATGTATGTATGTATGTATGTATGTATGTATGTATGTATGTATGTATGTATGTATGTATGTATGTATGTATGTATGTATGTATGTATGTATGTATGTATGTATGTATGTATGTATGTATGTATGTATGTATGTATGTATGTATGTATGTATGTATGTATGTATGTATGTATGTATGTATGTATGTATGTATGTATGTATGTATGTATGTATGTATGTATGTATGTAGTATATGTATGTATGTATGTATGTATGTATGTATGTATGTATGTATGTATGTATGTATGTATGTATGTATGTATGTATGTATGTATGTATGTATGTATGTATGTATGTATGTATGTATGTATGTATGTATGTATGTATGTATGTATGTATGTATGTATGTATGTATGTATGTATGTATGTATGTATGTATGTATGTATGTATGTATGTATGTATGTATGTATGTATGTATGTATGTATGTATGTATGTATGTATGTATGTATGTATGTATGTATGTATGTATGTATGTATGTATGTATGTATGTATGTATGTATGTATGTATGTATGTATGTATGTATGTATGTATGTATGTATGTATGTATGTATGTATGTATGTATGTATGTATGTATGTATGTATGTATGTATGTATGTATGTATGTATGTATGTATGTATGTATGTATGTATGTATGTATGTATGTATGTATGTATGTATGTATGTATGTATGTATGTATGTATGTATGTATGTATGTATGTATGTATGTATGTATGTATGTATGTATGTATGTATGTATGTATGTATGTATGTATGTATGTATGTATGTATGTATGTATGTATGTATGTATGTATGTATGTATGTATGTATGTATGTATGTATGTATGTATGTATGTATGTATGTATGTATGTATGTATGTATGTATGTATGTATGTATGTATGTATGTATGTATGTATGTATGTATGTATGTATGTATGTATGTATGTATGTATGTATGTATGTATGTATGTATGTATGTATGTATGTATGTATGTATGTATGTATGTATGTATGTATGTATGTATGTATGTATGTATGTATGTATGTATGTATGTATGTATGTATGTATGTATGTATGTATGTATGTATGTATGTATGTATGTATGTATGTATGTATGTATGTATGTATGTATGTATGTATGTATGTATGTATGTATGTATGTATGTATGTATGTATGTATGTATGTATGTATGTATGTATGTATGTATGTATGTATGTATGTATGTATGTATGTATGTATGTATGTATGTATGTATGTATGTATGTATGTATGTATGTATGTATGTATGTATGTATGTATGTATGTATGTATGTATGTATGTATGTATGTATGTATGTATGTATGTATGTATGTATGTATGTATGTATGTATGTATGTATGTATGTATGTATGTATGTATGTATGTATGTATGTATGTATGTATGTATGTATGTATGTATGTATGTATGTATGTATGTATGTATGTATGTATGTATGTATGTATGTATGTATGTATGTATGTATGTATGTATGTATGTATGTATGTATGTATGTATGTATGTATGTATGTATGTATGTATGTATGTATGTATGTATGTATGTATGTATGTATGTATGTATGTATGTATGTATGTATGTATGTATGTATGTATGTATGTATGTATGTATGTATGTATGTATGTATGTATGTATGTATGTATGTATGTATGTATGTATGTATGTATGTATGTATGTATGTATGTATGTATGTATGTATGTATGTATGTATGTATGTATGTATGTATGTATGTATGTATGTATGTATGTATGTATGTATGTATGTATGTATGTATGTATGTATGTATGTATGTATGTATGTATGTATGTATGTATGTATGTATGTATGTATGTATGTATGTATGTATGTATGTATGTATGTATGTATGTATGTATGTATGTATGTATGTATGTATGTATGTATGTATGTATGTATGTATGTATGTATGTATGTATGTATGTATGTATGTATGTATGTATGTATGTATGTATGTATGTATGTATGTATGTATGTATGTATGTATGTATGTATGTATGTATGTATGTATGTATGTATGTATGTATGTATGTATGTATGTATGTATGTATGTATGTATGTATGTATGTATGTATGTATGTATGTATGTATGTATGTATGTATGTATGTATGTATGTATGTATGTATGTATGTATGTATGTATGTATGTATGTATGTATGTATGTATGTATGTATGTATGTATGTATGTATGTATGTATGTATGTATGTATGTATGTATGTATGTATGTATGTATGTATGTATGTATGTATGTATGTATGTATGTATGTATGTATGTATGTATGTATGTATGTATGTATGTATGTATGTATGTATGTATGTATGTATGTATGTATGTATGTATGTATGTATGTATGTATGTATGTATGTATGTATGTATGTATGTATGTATGTATGTATGTATGTATGTATGTATGTATGTATGTATGTATGTATGTATGTATGTATGTATGTATGTATGTATGTATGTATGTATGTATGTATGTATGTATGTATGTATGTATGTATGTATGTATGTATGTATGTATGTATGTATGTATGTATGTATGTATGTATGTATGTATGTATGTATGTATGTATGTATGTATGTATGTATGTATGTATGTATGTATGTATGTATGTATGTATGTATGTATGTATGTATGTATGTATGTATGTATGTATGTATGTATGTATGTATGTATGTATGTATGTATGTATGTATGTATGTATGTATGTATGTATGTATGTATGTATGTATGTATGTATGTATGTATGTATGTATGTATGTATGTATGTATGTATGTATGTATGTATGTATGTATGTATGTATGTATGTATGTATGTATGTATGTATGTATGTATGTATGTATGTATGTATGTATGTATGTATGTATGTATGTATGTATGTATGTATGTATGTATGTATGTATGTATGTATGTATGTATGTATGTATGTATGTATGTATGTATGTATGTATGTATGTATGTATGTATGTATGTATGTATGTATGTATGTATGTATGTATGTATGTATGTATGTATGTATGTATGTATGTATGTATGTATGTATGTATGTATGTATGTATGTATGTATGTATGTATGTATGTATGTATGTATGTATGTATGTATGTATGTATGTATGTATGTATGTATGTATGTATGTATGTATGTATGTATGTATGTATGTATGTATGTATGTATGTATGTATGTATGTATGTATGTATGTATGTATGTATGTATGTATGTATGTATGTATGTATGTATGTATGTATGTATGTATGTATGTATGTATGTATGTATGTATGTATGTATGTATGTATGTATGTATGTATGTATGTATGTATGTATGTATGTATGTATGTATGTATGTATGTATGTATGTATGTATGTATGTATGTATGTATGTATGTATGTATGTATGTATGTATGTATGTATGTATGTATGTATGTATGTATGTATGTATGTATGTATGTATGTATGTATGTATGTATGTATGTATGTATGTATGTATGTATGTATGTATGTATGTATGTATGTATGTATGTATGTATGTATGTATGTATGTATGTATGTATGTATGTATGTATGTATGTATGTATGTATGTATGTATGTATGTATGTATGTATGTATGTATGTATGTATGTATGTATGTATGTATGTATGTATGTATGTATGTATGTATGTATGTATGTATGTATGTATGTATGTATGTATGTATGTATGTATGTATGTATGTATGTATGTATGTATGTATGTATGTATGTATGTATGTATGTATGTATGTATGTATGTATGTATGTATGTATGTATGTATGTATGTATGTATGTATGTATGTATGTATGTATGTATGTATGTATGTATGTATGTATGTATGTATGTATGTATGTATGTATGTATGTATGTATGTATGTATGTATGTATGTATGTATGTATGTATGTATGTATGTATGTATGTATGTATGTATGTATGTATGTATGTATGTATGTATGTATGTATGTATGTATGTATGTATGTATGTATGTATGTATGTATGTATGTATGTATGTATGTATGTATGTATGTATGTATGTATGTATGTATGTATGTATGTATGTATGTATGTATGTATGTATGTATGTATGTATGTATGTATGTATGTATGTATGTATGTATGTATGTATGTATGTATGTATGTATGTATGTATGTATGTATGTATGTATGTATGTATGTATGTATGTATGTATGTATGTATGTATGTATGTATGTATGTATGTATGTATGTATGTATGTATGTATGTATGTATGTATGTATGTATGTATGTATGTATGTATGTATGTATGTATGTATGTATGTATGTATGTATGTATGTATGTATGTATGTATGTATGTATGTATGTATGTATGTATGTATGTATGTATGTATGTATGTATGTATGTATGTATGTATGTATGTATGTATGTATGTATGTATGTATGTATGTATGTATGTATGTATGTATGTATGTATGTATGTATGTATGTATGTATGTATGTATGTATGTATGTATGTATGTATGTATGTATGTATGTATGTATGTATGTATGTATGTATGTATGTATGTATGTATGTATGTATGTATGTATGTATGTATGTATGTATGTATGTATGTATGTATGTATGTATGTATGTATGTATGTATGTATGTATGTATGTATGTATGTATGTATGTATGTATGTATGTATGTATGTATGTATGTATGTATGTATGTATGTATGTATGTATGTATGTATGTATGTATGTATGTATGTATGTATGTATGTATGTATGTATGTATGTATGTATGTATGTATGTATGTATGTATGTATGTATGTATGTATGTATGTATGTATGTATGTATGTATGTATGTATGTATGTATGTATGTATGTATGTATGTATGTATGTATGTATGTATGTATGTATGTATGTATGTATGTATGTATGTATGTATGTATGTATGTATGTATGTATGTATGTATGTATGTATGTATGTATGTATGTATGTATGTATGTATGTATGTATGTATGTATGTATGTATGTATGTATGTATGTATGTATGTATGTATGTATGTATGTATGTATGTATGTATGTATGTATGTATGTATGTATGTATGTATGTATGTATGTATGTATGTATGTATGTATGTATGTATGTATGTATGTATGTATGTATGTATGTATGTATGTATGTATGTATGTATGTATGTATGTATGTATGTATGTATGTATGTATGTATGTATGTATGTATGTATGTATGTATGTATGTATGTATGTATGTATGTATGTATGTATGTATGTATGTATGTATGTATGTATGTATGTATGTATGTATGTATGTATGTATGTATGTATGTATGTATGTATGTATGTATGTATGTATGTATGTATGTATGTATGTATGTATGTATGTATGTATGTATGTATGTATGTATGTATGTATGTATGTATGTATGTATGTATGTATGTATGTATGTATGTATGTATGTATGTATGTATGTATGTATGTATGTATGTATGTATGTATGTATGTATGTATGTATGTATGTATGTATGTATGTATGTATGTATGTATGTATGTATGTATGTATGTATGTATGTATGTATGTATGTATGTATGTATGTATGTATGTATGTATGTATGTATGTATGTATGTATGTATGTATGTATGTATGTATGTATGTATGTATGTATGTATGTATGTATGTATGTATGTATGTATGTATGTATGTATGTATGTATGTATGTATGTATGTATGTATGTATGTATGTATGTATGTATGTATGTTTTTTTTTTTTTTTTTTTTTTTATAGAGGTGAAATCATCGAAAGACATTGTGCGAGACTTTAACACGCTAAAACACCCCTGCTACTTGTCCATTGTCCCCGCGGTACCACCGTTAAGCACTTCCTCGCGGGGAGGGATTGGTGCAGATCACCGATGAACTAAATATTTCTTCTCCGAATGTCCTCCTGCCTTCGGAGCTCCCGAATCACCGATTTCGCAAAGGAACATACATATGCCCAGTTTTCCTGGGAACTCAACATAATCCGTGACACATTCGCTGGGCTTATAGTAATACCAACTTTCTCTTCAACTTCTCTTCTCTCAGAGTCAAATCTTTGACACTCGAAAAATACATGTTTTGCGTCTTCGTTTACGCCATAACAACATGGACAATATGGGTCGCTTTCACACCCAAAGCGATACAGATATGCCCTAAAGCACCCATGTTCACTCAGGAACTGTGTAAGATAAAAATCCACGTCACCATGTTTACGTTCTGTCCAAGCGCGAACTTCGGGAATAAGTTCCCATGTCCATCTACCCTTAGTAGATGTTGACCACTGCCTTTGCCAATTATCCATGCTTTTACATTTTGCCATCTGACGTAGGGACTCAACTTCTGATTCGCCTTTGCGTAAAAATATCTCCTCCGCTTCCTTGGCTTGTAAATCAATAGGCACGATACCTGATATTACTGCTGCGGCTTCATCTGATACTGTTCGGAATGCGCAACAAACACGAAGACATGCCAATCTGTACACAGACGTTATTTTATTTCGATATGAACGAAACTTTGTTGATTTTGCCCATATAGGAGCAGCATACATTATTATACTTCTTACAACCCCTGCAAAAAGTCTTCTCCGCATGTACTTGGGACCCCTTGTGTTGGGCATTATGCGGCAAAGGGCAGTACATGTACCTCTTGCTTTTGTTCCTATATACTCTAGATGTTTCTTGAAGGTGAGGCGATCGTCGATAATCACGCCTAGATATTTCAAATGCCCTTTAGTTTCAACCGTGCAATTTCCAATCGTGAGGGTAATACTTTCTCTGACTTTTCGACTGCTTATGAGGACTGCCTCAGTTTTATGTTCGGCTAGCGTCAGTCCCATTGAGTCTAGCCATGAACGAACTAGATGTATGCTACTATTTAATATAGTTGTTGCCTCCTCAATTTGTTTTGCTACAGCTATCAAAGCTATGTCATCAGCGAATCCAACAATTTTCACGTTTTCTGGTAGTTTTATTCGTAGCACTCCATCGTACATTATGTTCCAAAGTATTGGACCAAGAACCGAGCCTTGCGGTACGCCTCCTGTAACCTTGTACTCTTTTACACCATCGTCTGTATCATAAATCAGGAATCTGTCCCTGAAGTAGTCCTTAATTATCGCTATCAAGTAGCTTGGAACATTTGAGTGAATTAGCGCATCCACAATTTTATTCCACATGGCTGTATTAAATGCATTTTTTACATCCAATGTAACGACAACGCAGTATTTTTTGGTGCCATATTTCCATCTTTTCCCTTTTATAGCGTTCTTTGCTGTATCAACTACTGTCTTAATAGCATCCATTGTGGATTTACCTTTTCTGAAACCAAACTGAGTTTCGGAAATTCCGCCCACCATCTCAATACTGGCTTCCAGTCTTCTGCATATAATGCTTTCTAGTAGTTTTCCACACGTGTCTATTATACATATGGGTCGATAGGACGATGGATCGTCCAAGGGCTTATTTTCTTTAGGGAGTAATACGAGTCGTTGCCTTTTCCATATTTTTGGAAATGATCCATGTCGCAGGCAGGCATTAAATATTTGAACGAGTTGCTCAGGGAAATGCTTGGCAACATGTTTTAAGACTAGGTTTGGTATACCGTCTGGTCCTGGGGACTTTCTGTCATGGAATTTGAAAGCAGCTTGCTGTATCTCAGATGGTGTAACTAAGGGAAAATCAAATATTTGATCAGAAAGCCCGTGTTCCCATGGGGTTATACCCTGATCTGGAAATAGGTGTTTTACTATTCCTTCCAAGGTACCGGCTTCCCCAGGTGCTGTAGCGAAATGACAGTTTAATTTTTTTGTCACAAGTTTGTAAGCCAATCCAAATGGATTCTTATCTACCTCGTCGCAAATTTTTAAGAAGCTTTCCCTTTTGCTACGACGTATCGCATTTTTGAGTGCTTTTTTCTTGGTCTTAAGCTCTTGGTGATATAAGGTGCTATCCAGAGTGCCTCTTCGCCTTACATAAATTCTTCTCGCATGAATGCATTCCCTTCGCAACTGAGCAATCTCTTCGTTCCACCAGTAGACTGGAGCTTTATTTGGTCCCTGTCTCTTCCTTTTCATAGAGGCATTACATGCATATGTCAATTGGTTTATAAATTGTTTCGCCATATTTGCGGGTGAACCACTTAAGGTATTGTCTACTATACACATGTTAAATATTTCGCAGTCAAAGGTTGTAGTCTTCCAACTTAATGATGTGCGTTTCTGCATGCTGGTGTTTGGCCGTAAAGTATCGGCAATATCCATAATTATGGCATAGTGATCACTATGCGTATAAATATCACTGATGGACCAGTTTATTCGATTAGCTATGTTTGAGCTTGCAAAAGCTATATCTATTGTGGAACCTCCTCCATTTCTATTAAACGTTTGTTCACTCCCCCTGTTCAAGAGTACAACATCAAGTGCACTAAATGATTCCAGAAGAATATTTCCTCTTGAGTTAGTGGTTGGACAACCCCAATCAGTCGCCCAAGCATTAAAGTCTCCTGCTATTATTACCTTGTCTTTGCTAAGCACGTCGGACACCAGTCTCATAATGATCATTTGGAAGTCATCATCTGTATATCTAGGTGGTATATAGCAACTATAAATGCATATTCCATTTACAGTTGCACTAGCAAACCCATCTTCGTTTAACACGGACACGTTCTGAGACATTTGTTTCCGTATGGACCAGATAGCAGATGTACCTGGGTTATCACTGACCCATTTTGGGGAAACGAAACAGCGGTATGGTTCACTAAGGAGAGCAACGTCAATATTTAACTCGCGTACGGTTTGATCCAATAGGTCTTGTGCAGCCTGGCAGTGATTAAGATTTAATTGGAGCAATTTCATAAACGTTCTTTTAAGTTTTGTAGTGCTTTAAAATAGAAAGGACATACCCTAGCACCCGTGGTATGGTCGCTTTTTCCTGAAGTAGGCCTACAGAGCATACAATTTGGCGTATTAACGCAGGTCTTTATCTTATGCCCAGTTTCACCACAGCGTAGACAGTTGTAAGTAAAGTCGTTTGGGCTTTTACATTTTGCAGTCGGGTGACCAAAGTCTAAACATTTGAAGCATCTTCTAGGTGCAATTTTTTCACGTATACGACAATTAACCCATCCTATACGAATCCTTGAGAGTTCTATAAGTTTATTTGCCAATGTCGCATTCATTCCAATAGTTGCGGTTTGTGTACCACCATACGCTTTCCTCATACTCTTTACTGCAGTAGTTTGCAGTACTTTAAATTCTTCGGAATGGCTTACGAGAGCCTCATAGACCTCTTCTTTTGTGGTGACCTCATCTATGTCTTTAATTTCAATAAAGACTTCATGCGTCCGTACTCGCACAACTGCCTCTGTGCCAGTTACCTCTTCAACAGACTGGCTATATTCATATGTACTCCGTTGAGCTAGCCTATTTAACTCAAGAAGCATTTCGCCTTTAACGGTTTTTTTGATAGTCATAACGTTTTTGCCAAGATAAGCCAACTTTGGGTCTGATTTCACCTTTTTAAGGATATCCGCATATGATGTGTCTCCACGCGTTTCAATGACGAGGGCATCTGGACGTGGTGGCCTTTTCTTTTTCCTTGCTTTAGGCTTTACCCTTTCCCACTTAGACTCGGTGTTATCGTTATCTATATTGTCGTTTTGCACGTTCGAACACTGGTGTTCACTACGTTCCTTTGTTTGCTGTTGGATTGATAAATTTTTCTTTTTCTTTGGCTTGCTACCCTTTGGACTTTGAGATTCAGAGTCTCTTTTCCTCTTTGGAGTATCAATTTGTAATACTTTTGGACGTGCAACTTCGTCTGTCTGGGTGTTTGCATCAACTAGTACAGTTTCATTGCGAACTTCCGGATTAGGCAAATCTGCCGACACTTGCATAAAAATCGCCTGTATTTCCAGTGACATTGAGACGATCTCCCTATGTACATTATTTCTTCCCTTTAAGAACTCTACCAACTGGGATATTTTTGCGCCCAGTTTATGTATTTTTGTGTCCTTAAGGTTTCCATTGCATGTCTTAGCCGGTGAATTTACGCCTGTTGCATGTACAGGTGGTACGATTACCGAACTTCTTCCAGAGGAGACAAATGCCCCTACCATATTGTTCCTGGCAGCTTTATCGATGCTATTTCCGATGTTGCTTTCATGTTTGTTGTTGTTCTTGTTATTGTTATTAGTGTTGTTAATACTCATGTTTGTGCTTGTGGGTCCAAACTTAAGGCCGCTATCTCCGCTCGTTGTGCAGTCATGTGTTACGATCCCATGGTTATCTATGCATGCAGGGAGGCCATGCGAGGGTTGACTTGTAATCCTTATGGGACTACAAGCCAGTGCCAGATCCATGCTAATCGGGAAAATCATCCGAACCTGCACCATCAACCGAATGATGACGAAACTTCGAACGTACCTTAAGATTTGCCAAATTTTACTAGGACGGAAGGCAGTTGTGATATTTGCCCGGAAGCCATTTCAACAGAATATCACCTCCGTCTACTAAGGTTCCAGATTACCA
>CASGGT010000104.1:10000-12500 GCA_949318255.1 Pollenia labialis | reverse complement strand
ATGTATGTATGTATGTATGTATGTATGTATGTATGTATGTATGTATGTATGTATGTATGTATGTATGTATGTATGTATGTATGTATGTATGTATGTATGTATGTATGTATGTATGTATGTATGTATGTATGTTATGTATGTTATGTATGTATGTATGTATGTTAGACTGTCCCAAGCTTGTATGGGGAAATTTTTTTTTTTCGAATTCAGATATGAGTACCCTCCAATTTTTTTTCTTTTGATCCGAATAACCGAAATATGAAATATTATTGGGATCGGATAACGTTTACCAGTGTCGACTTGAAGTCAAAGTTTGAGATAAAGGCCAGTGTGAAAGCCATAGAATAATCTTGGAATTTAAAACCATCTTTTAATTTTACTTGTGTTATACACATTTATTTATTAAAAATATGCTAATATTCAGTGTTTTCTGAATCCTCTAACCACGCCCACTACAACCCCCCCCCCCCCCCCATGCTGGTACTATACTGTTGCCCTGCCACAAGTCCTAAGTTCCTGCCTAAGACCATCTGGACATGGTAAGTGATATAATGTAGACAAAAAAATATATATATATATGTATATTAATTTTAAAGTTTTAGATTTTATTATCTTTATTCATTAAATTTTCTTTTTAAAGTTTGTTTATTGCAGTCCGGATACATCTGTCTGTGTTCTTGTACACAACGTAGTAAATATTGCTTTTGCTCCTCTTCAGCTGTAATTAAGCCATGAAAATCCTTTACTAACTTAACCGCTCTTTCAGCAGTATCATTAACCGCTCTCAGTGCATTAACTTTCTCTTCACTTTGTTGAAATGATGCATTAGTTTGCCACGTAGTGGGACATTCGCTTAGAAAATTGTTACTTATAGGAAATTCATCAGTATTGTATCCTAAAGCCTCAATGGTTGCTTCTATTACAAACACAGCATTTCTGTTACTTAAATGGCATCTATCTAATGTTGCAACAAGTTTTGGAGAGATAAAGCCGTCCCTTTTAAAAGTTCTACTTACACTGGGCAGAGTGCTCTCCCTTATAATAGGTATACATTCTAATGAATCTGATATTTCAGACTCAGAAAACGAAATTTCTTCAAATTCTTTTTGAGATGATGTTGAAGGAGCTAAAGATGAAATATATTTATCACTTCGCTTTTCCGCTTCAATGGTTCTAAGTTGTGATTTTTTCTCTTTTTCGGCCAGTTTTTTATCCACTCCTCCTAAATGACCAGATCGACCTGGCTCTCTCTGCTGTTGCCAGAAGATTTTATCTTCATCTATCTTGATTAACTGCATTGCATCGGCGTGTGCAATATCAAACAAATTGTTTAAATTTTGTACAAACTCCTGTCGACGAAGCTCAAATACTTCTTCAGATTCATTAGAATGTATACCTATTCTAAGGGAGAGCACTCTGCCCAGTGTAAGTAGAACTTTTAAAAGGGACGGCTTTATCTCTCCAAAACTTGTTGCAACATTAGATAGATGCCATTTAAGTAACAGAAATGCTGTGTTTGTAATAGAAGCAACCATTGAGGCTTTAGGATACAATACTGATGAATTTCCTATAAGTAACAATTTTCTAAGCGAATGTCCCACTACGTGGCAAACTAATGCATCATTTCAACAAAGTGAAGAGAAAGTTAATGCACTGAGAGCGGTTAATGATACTGCTGAAAGAGCGGTTAAGTTAGTAAAGGATTTTCATGGCTTAATTACAGCTGAAGAGGAGCAAAAGCAATATTTACTACGTTGTGTACAAGAACACAGACAGATGTATCCGGACTGCAATAAACAAACTTTAAAAAGAAAATTTAATGAATAAAGATAATAAAATCTAAAACTTTAAAATTAATATACATACATATATATATATTTTTTTGTCTACATTATATCACTTACCATGTCCAGATGGTCTTAGGCAGGAACTTAGGACTTGTGGCAGGGCAACAGTATAGTACCAGCATGGGGGGGTTGTAGTGGGCGTGGTTAGAGGATTCAGAAAACACTGAATATTAGCATATTTTTAATAAATAAATGTGTATTACACAAGTAAAATTAAAAGATGGTTTTAAATTCCAAGATTATTCTATGGCTTTCACACTGGCCTTTATCTCAAACTTTGACTTCAAGTCGACACTGGTAAACGTTATCCGATCACAATAATATTTCATATTTCGGTTATTCGGATCAAAAGGAAAAAATTTGGAGGGTACTCATATCTGAATTCGAAAAAAAAATTTCCTGGGACAGTCTAATGTATGTATGTATGTATGTATGTATGTATGTATGTATGTATGTATGTATGTATGTATGTATGTATGTATGTATGTATGTTATGTATGTTATGTATGTATGTATGTATGTATGTATGTATGTATGTATGTATGTATGTATGTATGTTATGTATGTATGTATGTTATGTATATATGTATGTATGTATGTATGTATGTATGTATGTATGTATGTATGTATGTATGTATGTATGTATGTATGTT
>CASGGT010000104.1:0-5000 GCA_949318255.1 Pollenia labialis | reverse complement strand
GTATGTATGTATGTATGTATGTATGTATGTATGTATGTATGTATGTATGTATGTATGTATGTATGTATGTATGTATGTATGTATGTATGTATGTATGTATGTATGTATGTATGTATGTATGTATGTATGTATGTATGTATGTATGTATGTATGTATGTATGTATGTATGTATGTATGTATGTATGTATGTATGTATGTATGTATGTATGTATGTATGTATGTATGTATGTATGTATGTATGTATGTATGTATGTATGTATGTATGTATGTATGTATGTATGTATGTATGTATGTATGTATGTATGTATGTATGTATGTATGTATGTATGTATGTATGTATGTATGTATGTATGTATGTATGTATGTATGTATGTATGTATGTATGTATGTATGTATGTATGTATGTATGTATGTATGTATGTATGTATGTATGTATGTATGTATGTATGTATGTATGTATGTATGTATGTATGTATGTATGTATGTATGTATGTATGTATGTATGTATGTATGTATGTATGTATGTATGTATGTATGTATGTATGTATGTATGTATGTATGTATGTATGTATGTATGTATGTATGTATGTATGTATGTATGTATGTATGTATGTATGTATGTATGTATGTATGTATGTATGTATGTATGTATGTATGTATGTATGTATGTATGTATGTATGTATGTATGTATGTATGTATGTATGTATGTATGTATGTATGTATGTATGTATGTATGTATGTATGTATGTATGTATGTATGTATGTATGTATGTATGTATGTATGTATGTATGTATGTATGTATGTATGTATGTATGTATGTATGTATGTATGTATGTATGTATGTATGTATGTATGTATGTATGTATGTATGTATGTATGTATGTATGTATGTATGTATGTATGTATGTATGTATGTATGTATGTATGTATGTATGTATGTATGTATGTATGTATGTATGTATGTATGTATGTATGTATGTATGTATGTATGTATGTATGTATGTATGTATGTATGTATGTATGTATGTATGTATGTATGTATGTATGTATGTATGTATGTATGTATGTATGTATGTATGTATGTATGTATGTATGTATGTATGTATGTATGTATGTATGTATGTATGTATGTATGTATGTATGTATGTATGTATGTATGTATGTATGTATGTATGTATGTATGTATGTATGTATGTATGTATGTATGTATGTATGTATGTATGTATGTATGTATGTATGTATGTATGTATGTATGTATGTATGTATGTATGTATGTATGTATGTATGTATGTATGTATGTATGTATGTATGTATGTATGTATGTATGTATGTATGTATGTATGTATGTATGTATGTATGTATGTATGTATGTATGTATGTATGTATGTATGTATGTATGTATGTATGTATGTATGTATGTATGTATGTATGTATGTATGTATGTATGTATGTATGTATGTATGTATGTATGTATGTATGTATGTATGTATGTATGTATGTATGTATGTATGTATGTATGTATGTATGTATGTATGTATGTATGTATGTATGTATGTATGTATGTATGTATGTATGTATGTATGTATGTATGTATGTATGTATGTATGTATGTATGTATGTATGTATGTATGTATGTATGTATGTATGTATGTATGTATGTATGTATGTATGTATGTATGTATGTATGTATGTATGTATGTATGTATGTATGTATGTATGTATGTATGTATGTATGTATGTATGTATGTATGTATGTATGTATGTATGTATGTATGTATGTATGTATGTATGTATGTATGTATGTATGTATGTATGTATGTATGTATGTATGTATGTATGTATGTATGTATGTATGTATGTATGTATGTATGTATGTATGTATGTATGTATGTATGTATGTATGTATGTATGTATGTATGTATGTATGTATGTATGTATGTATGTATGTATGTATGTATGTATGTATGTATGTATGTATGTATGTATGTATGTATGTATGTATGTATGTATGTATGTATGTATGTATGTATGTATGTATGTATGTATGTATGTATGTATGTATGTATGTATGTATGTATGTATGTATGTATGTATGTATGTATGTATGTATGTATGTATGTATGTATGTATGTATGTATGTATGTATGTATGTATGTATGTATGTATGTATGTATGTATGTATGTATGTATGTATGTATGTATGTATGTATGTATGTATGTATGTATGTATGTATGTATGTATGTATGTATGTATGTATGTATGTATGTATGTATGTATGTATGTATGTATGTATGTATGTATGTATGTATGTATGTATGTATGTATGTATGTATGTATGTATGTATGTATGTATGTATGTATGTATGTATGTATGTATGTATGTATGTATGTATGTATGTATGTATGTATGTATGTATGTATGTATGTATGTATGTATGTATGTATGTATGTATGTATGTATGTATGTATGTATGTATGTATGTATGTATGTATGTATGTATGTATGTATGTATGTATGTATGTATGTATGTATGTATGTATGTATGTATGTATGTATGTATGTATGTATGTATGTATGTATGTATGTATGTATGTATGTATGTATGTATGTATGTATGTATGTATGTATGTATGTATGTATGTATGTATGTATGTATGTATGTATGTATGTATGTATGTATGTATGTATGTATGTATGTATGTATGTATGTATGTATGTATGTATGTATGTATGTATGTATGTATGTATGTATGTATGTATGTATGTATGTATGTATGTATGTATGTATGTATGTATGTATGTATGTATGTATGTATGTATGTATGTATGTATGTATGTATGTATGTATGTATGTATGTATGTATGTATGTATGTATGTATGTATGTATGTATGTATGTATGTATGTATGTATGTATGTATGTATGTATGTATGTATGTATGTATGTATGTATGTATGTATGTATGTATGTATGTATGTATGTATGTATGTATGTATGTATGTATGTATGTATGTATGTATGTATGTATGTATGTATGTATGTATGTATGTATGTATGTATGTATGTATGTATGTATGTATGTATGTATGTATGTATGTATGTATGTATGTATGTATGTATGTATGTATGTATGTATGTATGTATGTATGTATGTATGTATGTATGTATGTATGTATGTATGTATGTATGTATGTATGTATGTATGTATGTATGTATGTATGTATGTATGTATGTATGTATGTATGTATGTATGTATGTATGTATGTATGTATGTATGTATGTATGTATGTATGTATGTATGTATGTATGTATGTATGTATGTATGTATGTATGTATGTATGTATGTATGTATGTATGTATGTATGTATGTATGTATGTATGTATGTATGTATGTATGTATGTATGTATGTATGTATGTATGTATGTATGTATGTATGTATGTATGTATGTATGTATGTATGTATGTATGTATGTATGTATGTATGTATGTATGTATGTATGTATGTATGTATGTATGTATGTATGTATGTATGTATGTATGTATGTATGTATGTATGTATGTATGTATGTATGTATGTATGTATGTATGTATGTATGTATGTATGTATGTATGTATGTATGTATGTATGTATGTATGTATGTATGTATGTATGTATGTATGTATGTATGTATGTATGTATGTATGTATGTATGTATGTATGTATGTATGTATGTATGTATGTATGTATGTATGTATGTATGTATGTATGTATGTATGTATGTATGTATGTATGTATGTATGTATGTATGTATGTATGTATGTATGTATGTATGTATGTATGTATGTATGTATGTATGTATGTATGTATGTATGTATGTATGTATGTATGTATGTATGTATGTATGTATGTATGTATGTATGTATGTATGTATGTATGTATGTATGTATGTATGTATGTATGTATGTATGTATGTATGTATGTATGTATGTATGTATGTATGTATGTATGTATGTATGTATGTATGTATGTATGTATGTATGTATGTATGTATGTATGTATGTATGTATGTATGTATGTATGTATGTATGTATGTATGTATGTATGTATGTATGTATGTATGTATGTATGTATGTATGTATGTATGTATGTATGTATGTATGTATGTATGTATGTATGTATGTATGTATGTATGTATGTATGTATGTATGTATGTATGTATGTATGTATGTATGTATGTATGTATGTATGTATGTATGTATGTATGTATGTATGTATGTATGTATGTATGTATGTATGTATGTATGTATGTATGTATGTATGTATGTATGTATGTATGTATGTATGTATGTATGTATGTATGTATGTATGTATGTATGTATGTATGTATGTATGTATGTATGTATGTATGTATGTATGTATGTATGTATGTATGTATGTATGTATGTATGTATGTATGTATGTATGTATGTATGTATGTATGTATGTATGTATGTATGTATGTATGTATGTATGTATGTATGTATGTATGTATGTATGTATGTATGTATGTATGTATGTATGTATGTATGTATGTATGTATGTATGTATGTATGTATGTATGTATGTATGTATGTATGTATGTATGTATGTATGTATGTATGTATGTATGTATGTATGTATGTATGTATGTATGTATGTATGTATGTATGTATGTATGTATGTATGTATGTATGTATGTATGTATGTATGTATGTATGTATGTATGTATGTATGTATGTATGTATGTATGTATGTATGTATGTATGTATGTATGTATGTATGTATGTATGTATGTATGTATGTATGTATGTATGTATGTATGTATGTATGTATGTATGTATGTATGTATGTATGTATGTATGTATGTATGTATGTATGTATGTATGTATGTATGTATGTATGTATGTATGTATGTATGTATGTATGTATGTATGTATGTATGTATGTATGTATGTATGTATGTATGTATGTATGTATGTATGTATGTATGTATGTAT
>CASGGT010000103.1:7500-29658 GCA_949318255.1 Pollenia labialis | reverse complement strand
CCAAAACTAAATAAGAAAATTACATATGATAGAAAATTTAAAAGTAAGAATAAATTGTCAAACTCATTTCTTTTGAGTTTTGGGTATTTAATCTTTCACGGTGATGTGACTTGACTCGAATTAAAGAATCTATTTATCCAAAACTAAATAAGAAAATTACATATGATAGAAAATTTAAAAGTAAGAATAAATTGTCAAACTCATTTCTTTTGAGTTTTGGGTATTTAATCTTTCACGGTGATGTGACTTGACTCGAATTAAAGAATCTATTTATCCAAAACTAAATAAGAAAATTACATATGATAGAAAATTTAAAAGTAAGAATAAATTGTCAAACTCATTTCTTTTGAGTTTTGGGTATTTAATCTTTCACGGTGATGTGACTTGACTCGAATTAAAGAATCTATTTATCCAAAACTAAATAAGAAAATTACATATGATAGAAAATTTAAAAGTAAGAATAAATTGTCAAACTCATTTCTTTTGAGTTTTGGGTATTTAATCTTTCACGGTGATGTGACTTGACTCGAATTAAAGAATCTATTTATCCAAAACTAAATAAGAAAATTACATATGATAGAAAATTTAAAAGTAAGAATAAATTGTCAAACTCATTTCTTTTGAGTTTTGGGTATTTAATCTTTCACGGTGATGTGACTTGACTCGAATTAAAGAATCTATTTATCCAAAACTAAATAAGAAAATTACATATGATAGAAAATTTAAAAGTAAGAATAAATTGTCAAACTCATTTCTTTTGAGTTTTGGGTATTTAATCTTTCACGGTGATGTGACTTGACTCGAATTAAAGAATCTATTTATCCAAAACTAAATAAGAAAATTACATATGATAGAAAATTTAAAAGTAAGAATAAATTGTCAAACTCATTTCTTTTGAGTTTTGGGTATTTAATCTTTCACGGTGATGTGACTTGACTCGAATTAAAGAATCTATTTATCCAAAACTAAATAAGAAAATTACATATGATAGAAAATTTAAAAGTAAGAATAAATTGTCAAACTCATTTCTTTTGAGTTTTGGGTATTTAATCTTTCACGGTGATGTGACTTGACTCGAATTAAAGAATCTATTTATCCAAAACTAAATAAGAAAATTACATATGATAGAAAATTTAAAAGTAAGAATAAATTGTCAAACTCATTTCTTTTGAGTTTTGGGTATTTAATCTTTCACGGTGATGTGACTTGACTCGAATTAAAGAATCTATTTATCCAAAACTAAATAAGAAAATTACATATGATAGAAAATTTAAAAGTAAGAATAAATTGTCAAACTCATTTCTTTTGAGTTTTGGGTATTTAATCTTTCACGGTGATGTGACTTGACTCGAATTAAAGAATCTATTTATCCAAAACTAAATAAGAAAATTACATATGATAGAAAATTTAAAAGTAAGAATAAATTGTCAAACTCATTTCTTTTGAGTTTTGGGTATTTAATCTTTCACGGTGATGTGACTTGACTCGAATTAAAGAATCTATTTATCCAAAACTAAATAAGAAAATTACATATGATAGAAAATTTAAAAGTAAGAATAAATTGTCAAACTCATTTCTTGTGAGTTTTGTTAATTTAATCTTTCATGGTGATTCGACTTGACTCGAATTAAAGTATCTACTTAACCAAAACTTAATTAAAAAAAAAAAAAAAAAAAAAAAAAATTATTACATATGATAGAAAATTTAAAAGTAAGAATAAATTGTCAAACTCATTTCTTTTGAGTTTTGGGTATTTAATCTTTCACGGTGATGTGACTTGACTCGAATTAAAGAATCTATTTATCCAAAACTAAATAAGAAAATTACATATGATAGAAAATTTAAAAGTAAGAATAAATTGTCAAACTCATTTCTTGTGAGTTTTGTTAATTTAATCTTTCATGGTGATTCGACTTGACTCGAATTAAAGTATCTACTTAACCAAAACTTAATTAAAAAAAAAAAAAAAAAAATTATTACATATGATAGAAAATTTAAAAGTAAGAATAAATTGTCAAACTCATTTCTTTTGAGTTTTGGGTATTTAATCTTTCACGGTGATGTGACTTGACTCGAATTAAAGAATCTATTTATCCAAAACTAAATAAGAAAATTACATATGATAGAAAATTTAAAAGTAAGAATAAATTGTCAAACTCATTTCTTTTGAGTTTTGGGTATTTAATCTTTCACGGTGATGTGACTTGACTCGAATTAAAGAATCTATTTATCCAAAACTAAATAAGAAAATTACATATGATAGAAAATTTAAAAGTAAGAATAAATTGTCAAACTCATTTCTTTTGAGTTTTGGGTATTTAATCTTTCACGGTGATGTGACTTGACTCGAATTAAAGAATCTATTTATCCAAAACTAAATAAGAAAATTACATATGATAGAAAATTTAAAAGTAAGAATAAATTGTCAAACTCATTTCTTTTGAGTTTTGGGTATTTAATCTTTCACGGTGATGTGACTTGACTCGAATTAAAGAATCTATTTATCCAAAACTAAATAAGAAAATTACATATGATAGAAAATTTAAAAGTAAGAATAAATTGTCAAACTCATTTCTTGTGAGTTTTGTTAATTTAATCTTTCATGGTGATTCGACTTGACTCGAATTAAAGTATCTACTTAACCAAAACTTAATTAAAAAAAAAAAAAAAAAAAAAAAAATTATTACATATGATAGAAAATTTAAAAGTAAGAATAAATTGTCAAACTCATTTCTTTTGAGTTTTGGGTATTTAATCTTTCACGGTGATGTGACTTGACTCGAATTAAAGAATCTATTTATCCAAAACTAAATAAGAAAATTACATATGATAGAAAATTTAAAAGTAAGAATAAATTGTCAAACTCATTTCTTTTGAGTTTTGGGTATTTAATCTTTCACGGTGATGTGACTTGACTCGAATTAAAGAATCTATTTATCCAAAACTAAATAAGAAAATTACATATGATAGAAAATTTAAAAGTAAGAATAAATTGTCAAACTCATTTCTTTTGAGTTTTGGGTATTTAATCTTTCACGGTGATGTGACTTGACTCGAATTAAAGAATCTATTTATCCAAAACTAAATAAGAAAATTACATATGATAGAAAATTTAAAAGTAAGAATAAATTGTCAAACTCATTTCTTTTGAGTTTTGGGTATTTAATCTTTCACGGTGATGTGACTTGACTCGAATTAAAGAATCTATTTATCCAAAACTAAATAAGAAAATTACATATGATAGAAAATTTAAAAGTAAGAATAAATTGTCAAACTCATTTCTTGTGAGTTTTGTTAATTTAATCTTTCATGGTGATTCGACTTGACTCGAATTAAAGTATCTACTTAACCAAAACTTAATTAAAAAAAAAAAAAAAAAAAAAAAAATTATTACATATGATAGAAAATTTAAAAGTAAGAATAAATTGTCAAACTCATTTCTTTTGAGTTTTGGGTATTTAATCTTTCACGGTGATGTGACTTGACTCGAATTAAAGAATCTATTTATCCAAAACTAAATAAGAAAATTACATATGATAGAAAATTTAAAAGTAAGAATAAATTGTCAAACTCATTTCTTTTGAGTTTTGGGTATTTAATCTTTCACGGTGATGTGACTTGACTCGAATTAAAGAATCTATTTATCCAAAACTAAATAAGAAAATTACATATGATAGAAAATTTAAAAGTAAGAATAAATTGTCAAACTCATTTCTTTTGAGTTTTGGGTATTTAATCTTTCACGGTGATGTGACTTGACTCGAATTAAAGAATCTATTTATCCAAAACTAAATAAGAAAATTACATATGATAGAAAATTTAAAAGTAAGAATAAATTGTCAAACTCATTTCTTTTGAGTTTTGGGTATTTAATCTTTCACGGTGATGTGACTTGACTCGAATTAAAGAATCTATTTATCCAAAACTAAATAAGAAAATTACATATGATAGAAAATTTAAAAGTAAGAATAAATTGTCAAACTCATTTCTTGTGAGTTTTGTTAATTTAATCTTTCATGGTGATTCGACTTGACTCGAATTAAAGTATCTACTTAACCAAAACTTAATTAAAAAAAAAAAAAAAAAAAAAAAAATTATTACATATGATAGAAAATTTAAAAGTAAGAATAAATTGTCAAACTCATTTCTTTTGAGTTTTGGGTATTTAATCTTTCACGGTGATGTGACTTGACTCGAATTAAAGAATCTATTTATCCAAAACTAAATAAGAAAATTACATATGATAGAAAATTGAAAAGTAAGAATAAATTGTCAAACTCATTTCTTTTGAGTTTTGGGTATTTAATCTTTCACGGTGATGTGACTTGACTCGAATTAAAGAATCTATTTATCCAAAACTAAATAAGAAAATTACATATGATAGAAAATTTAAAAGTAAGAATAAATTGTCAAACTCATTTCTTTTGAGTTTTGGGTATTTAATCTTTCACGGTGATGTGACTTGACTCGAATTAAAGAATCTATTTATCCAAAACTAAATAAGAAAATTACATATGATAGAAAATTTAAAAGTAAGAATTAATTGTCAAACTCATTTCTTTTGAGTTTTGGGTATTTAATCTTTCACGGTGATGTGACTTGACTCGAATTATAGAATCTATTTATCCAAAACTAAATAAGAAAATTACATATGATAGAAAATTTAAAAGTAAGAATAAATTGTCAAACTCATTTCTTTTGAGTTTTGGGTATTTAATCTTTCACGGTGATGTGACTTGACTCGAATTAAAGAATCTATTTATCCAAAACTAAATAAGAAAATTACATATGATAGAAAATTGAAAAGTAAGAATAAATTGTCAAACTCATTTCTTTTGAGTTTTGGGTATTTAATCTTTCACGGTGATGTGACTTGACTCGAATTAAAGAATCTATTTATCCAAAACTAAATAAGAAAATTACATGTGATAGAAAATTTAAAAGTAAGAATAAATTGTCAAACTCATTTCTTTTGAGTTTTGGGTATTTAATCTTTCACGGTGATGTGACTTGACTCGAATTAAAGAATCTATTTATCCAAAACTAAATAAGAAAATTACATATGATAGAAAATTTAAAAGTAAGAATAAATTGTCAAACTCATTTCTTTTGAGTTTTGGGTATTTAATCTTTCACGGTGATGTGACTTGACTCGAATTAAAGAATCTATTTATCCAAAACTAAATAAGAAAATTACATATGATAGAAAATTTAAAAGTAAGAATAAATTGTCAAACTCATTTCTTTTGAGTTTTGGGTATTTAATCTTTCACGGTGATGTGACTTGACTCGAATTAAAGAATCTATTTATCCAAAACTAAATAAGAAAATTACATATGATAGAAAATTTAAAAGTAAGAATAAATTGTCAAACTCATTTCTTTTGAGTTTTGGGTATTTAATCTTTCACGGTGATGTGACTTGACTCGAATTAAAGAATCTATTTATCCAAAACTAACTAAGAAAATTACATATGATAGAACATTTAAAAGTAAGAATAAATTGTCAAACTCATTTCTTTTGAGTTTTGGGTATTTAATCTTTCACGGTGATGTGACTTGACTCGAATTAAAGAATCTATTTATCCAAAACTAAATAAGAAAATTACATATGATAGAAAATTTAAAAGTAAGAATAAATTGTCAAACTCATTTCTTTTGAGTTTTGGGTATTTAATCTTTCACGGTGATGTGACTTGACTCGAATTAAAGAATCTATTTATCCAAAACTAAATAAGAAAATTACATATGATAGAAAATTTAAAAGTAAGAATAAATTGTCAAACTCATTTCTTTTGAGTTTTGGGTATTTAATCTTTCACGGTGATGTGACTTGACTCGAATTAAAGAATCTATTTATCCAAAACTAAATAAGAAAATTACATATGATAGAAAATTTAAAAGTAAGAATAAATTGTCAAACTCATTTCTTTTGAGTTTTGGGTATTTAATCTTTCACGGTGATGTGACTTGACTCGAATTAAAGAATCTATTTATCCAAAACTAAATAAGAAAATTACATATGATAGAAAATTTAAAAGTAAGAATAAATTGTCAAACTCATTTCTTTTGAGTTTTGGGTATTTAATCTTTCACGGTGATGTGACTTGACTCGAATTAAAGAATCTATTTATCCAAAACTAAATAAGAAAATTACATATGATAGAAAATTTAAAAGTAAGAATAAATTGTCAAACTCATTTCTTTTGAGTTTTGGGTATTTAATCTTTCACGGTGATGTGACTTGACTCGAATTAAAGAATCTATTTATCCAAAACTAAATAAGAAAATTACATATGATAGAAAATTTAAAAGTAAGAATAAATTGTCAAACTCATTTCTTTTGAGTTTTGGGTATTTAATCTTTCACGGTGATGTGACTTGACTCGAATTAAAGAATCTATTTATCCAAAACTAAATAAGAAAATTACATATGATAGAAAATTTAAAAGTAAGAATAAATTGTCAAACTCATTTCTTTTGAGTTTTGGGTATTTAATCTTTCACGGTGATGTGACTTGACTCGAATTAAAGAATCTATTTATCCAAAACTAAATAAGAAAATTACATATGATAGAAAATTTAAAAGTAAGAATAAATTGTCAAACTCATTTCTTGTGAGTTTTGTTAATTTAATCTTTCATGGTGATTCGACTTGACTCGAATTAAAGTATCTACTTAACCAAAACTTAATTAAAAAAAAAAAAAAAAAAAAAAAATTATTACATATGATAGAAAATTTAAAAGTAAGAATAAATTGTCAAACTCATTTCTTTTGAGTTTTGGGTATTTAATCTTTCACGGTGATGTGACTTGACTCGAATTAAAGAATCTATTTATCCAAAACTAAATAAGAAAATTACATATGATAGAAAATTGAAAAGTAAGAATAAATTGTCAAACTCATTTCTTTTGAGTTTTGGGTATTTAATCTTTCACGGTGATGTGACTTGACTCGAATTAAAGAATCTATTTATCCAAAACTAAATAAGAAAATTACATATGATAGAAAATTTAAAAGTAAGAATAAATTGTCAAACTCATTTCTTTTGAGTTTTGGGTATTTAATCTTTCACGGTGATGTGACTTGACTCGAATTAAAGAATCTATTTATCCAAAACTAAATAAGAAAATTACATATGATAGAAAATTTAAAAGTAAGAATTAATTGTCAAACTCATTTCTTTTGAGTTTTGGGTATTTAATCTTTCACGGTGATGTGACTTGACTCGAATTATAGAATCTATTTATCCAAAACTAAATAAGAAAATTACATATGATAGAAAATTTAAAAGTAAGAATAAATTGTCAAACTCATTTCTTTTGAGTTTTGGGTATTTAATCTTTCACGGTGATGTGACTTGACTCGAATTAAAGAATCTATTTATCCAAAACTAAATAAGAAAATTACATATGATAGAAAATTTAAAAGTAAGAATAAATTGTCAAACTCATTTCTTTTGAGTTTTGGGTATTTAATCTTTCACGGTGATGTGACTTGACTCGAATTAAAGAATCTATTTATCCAAAACTAAATAAGAAAATTACATATGATAGAAAATTTAAAAGTAAGAATAAATTGTCAATCTCATTTCTTTTGAGTTTTGGGTATTTAATCTTTCACGGTGATGTGACTTGACTCGAATTAAAGAATCTATTTATCCAAAACTAAATAAGAAAATTACATGTGATAGAAAATTTAAAAGTAAGAATAAATTGTCAAACTCATTTCTTTTGAGTTTTGGGTATTTAATCTTTCACGGTGATGTGACTTGACTCGAATTAAAGAATCTATTTATCCAAAACTAAATAAGAAAATTACATATGATAGAAAATTTAAAAGTAAGAATAAATTGTCAAACTCATTTCTTTTGAGTTTTGGGTATTTAATCTTTCACGGTGATGTGACTTGACTCGAATTAAAGAATCTATTTATCCAAAACTAAATAAGAAAATTACATATGATAGAAAATTTAAAAGTAAGAATAAATTGTCAAACTCATTTCTTTTGAGTTTTGGGTATTTAATCTTTCACGGTGATGTGACTTGACTCGAATTAAAGAATCTATTTATCCAAAACTAAATAAGAAAATTACATATGATAGAAAATTTAAAAGTAAGAATAAATTGTCAAACTCATTTCTTTTGAGTTTTGGGTATTTAATCTTTCACGGTGATGTGACTTGACTCGAATTAAAGAATCTATTTATCCAAAACTAAATAAGAAAATTACATATGATAGAAAATTTAAAAGTAAGAATAAATTGTCAAACTCATTTCTTTTGAGTTTTGGGTATTTAATCTTTCACGGTGATGTGACTTGACTCGAATTAAAGAATCTATTTATCCAAAACTAAATAAGAAAATTACATATGATAGAAAATTTAAAAGTAAGAATAAATTGTCAAACTCATTTCTTTTGAGTTTTGGGTATTTAATCTTTCACGGTGATGTGACTTGACTCGAATTAAAGAATCTATTTATCCAAAACTAAATAAGAAAATTACATATGATAGAAAATTTAAAAGTAAGAATAAATTGTCAAACTCATTTCTTTTGAGTTTTGGGTATTTAATCTTTCACGGTGATGTGACTTGACTCGAATTAAAGAATCTATTTATCCAAAACTAAATAAGAAAATTACATATGATAGAAAATTTAAAAGTAAGAATAAATTGTCAAACTCATTTCTTTTGAGTTTTGGGTATTTAATCTTTCACGGTGATGTGACTTGACTCGAATTAAAGAATCTATTTATCCAAAACTAAATAAGAAAATTACATATGATAGAAAATTTAAAAGTAAGAATAAATTGTCAAACTCATTTCTTTTGAGTTTTGGGTATTTAATCTTTCACGGTGATGTGACTTGACTCGAATTAAAGAATCTATTTATCCAAAACTAAATAAGAAAATTACATATGATAGAAAATTTAAAAGTAAGAATAAATTGTCAAACTCATTTCTTTTGAGTTTTGGATATTTAATCTTTCACGGTGATGTGACTTGACTCGAATTATAGAATCTATTTATCCAAAACTAAATAAGAAAATTACATATGATAGAAAATTTAAAAGTAAGAATAAATTGTCAAACTCATTTCTTTTGAGTTTTGGGTATTTAATCTTTCACGGTGATGTGACTTGACTCGAATTAAAGAATCTATTTATCCAAAACTAAATAAGAAAATTACATATGATAGAAAATTTAAAAGTAAGAATAAATTGTCAAACTCATTTCTTTTGAGTTTTGGGTATTTAATCTTTCACGGTGATGTGACTTGACTCGAATTAAAGAATCTATTTATCCAAAACTAAATAAGAAAATTACATATGATAGAAAATTTAAAAGTAAGAATAAATTGTCAAACTCATTTCTTTTGAGTTTTGGGTATTTAATCTTTCACGGTGATGTGACTTGACTCGAATTAAAGAATCTATTTATCCAAAACTAAATAAGAAAATTACATATGATAGAAAATTTAAAAGTAAGAATAAATTGTCAAACTCATTTCTTTTGAGTTTTGGGTATTTAATCTTTCACGGTGATGTGACTTGACTCGAATTAAAGAATCTATTTATCCAAAACTAAATAAGAAAATTACATATGATAGAAAATTTAAAAGTAAGAATAAATTGTCAAACTCATTTCTTGTGAGTTTTGTTAATTTAATCTTTCATGGTGATTCGACTTGACTCGAATTAAAGTATCTACTTAACCAAAACTTAATTAAAAAAAAAAAAAAAAAAAAAAAAATTATTACATATGATAGAAAATTTAAAAGTAAGAATAAATTGTCAAACTCATTTCTTTTGAGTTTTGGGTATTTAATCTTTCACGGTGATGTGACTTGACTCGAATTAAAGAATCTATTTATCCAAAACTAAATAAGAAAATTACATATGATAGAAAATTGAAAAGTAAGAATAAATTGTCAAACTCATTTCTTTTGAGTTTTGGGTATTTAATCTTTCACGGTGATGTGACTTGACTCGAATTAAAGAATCTATTTATCCAAAACTAAATAAGAAAATTACATATGATAGAAAATTTAAAAGTAAGAATAAATTGTCAAACTCATTTCTTGTGAGTTTTGTTAATTTAATCTTTCATGGTGATTCGACTTGACTCGAATTAAAGTATCTACTTAACCAAAACTTAATTAAAAAAAAAAAAAAAAAAAAAAAAAAAAAAAAAAAAAAAAAATTATTACATATGATAGAAAATTTAAAAGTAAGAATAAATTGTCAAACTCATTTCTTTTGAGTTTTGGGTATTTAATCTTTCACGGTGATGTGACTTGACTCGAATTAAAGAATCTATTTATCCAAAACTAAATAAGAAAATTACATATGATAGAAAATTTAAAAGTAAGAATAAATTGTCAAACTCATTTCTTTTGAGTTTTGGGTATTTAATCTTTCACGGTGATGTGACTTGACTCGAATTAAAGAATCTATTTATCCAAAACTAAATAAGAAAATTACATATGATAGAAAATTTAAAAGTAAGAATAAATTGTCAAACTCATTTCTTTTGAGTTTTGGGTATTTAATCTTTCACGGTGATGTGACTTGACTCGAATTAAAGAATCTATTTATCCAAAACTAAATAAGAAAATTACATATGATAGAAAATTTAAAAGTAAGAATAAATTGTCAAACTCATTTCTTTTGAGTTTTGGGTATTTAATCTTTCACGGTGATGTGACTTGACTCGAATTAAAGAATCTATTTATCCAAAACTAAATAAGAAAATTACATATGATAGAAAATTTAAAAGTAAGAATAAATTGTCAAACTCATTTCTTTTGAGTTTTGGGTATTTAATCTTTCACGGTGATGTGACTTGACTCGAATTATAGAATCTATTTATCCAAAACTAAATAAGAAAATTACATTTGATAGAAAATTTAAAAGTAAGCATAAATTGTCAAACTCATTTCTTTTGAGTTTTGGGTATTTAATCTTTCACGGTGATGTGACTTGACTCGAATTAAAGAATCTATTTATCCAAAACTAAATAAGAAAATTACATATGATAGAAAATTTAAAAGTAAGAATAAATTGTCAAACTCATTTCTTTTGAGTTTTGGGTATTTAATCTTTCACGGTGATGTGACTTGACTCGAATTAAAGAATCTATTTATCCAAAACTAAATAAGAAAATTACATATGATAGAAAATTTAAAAGTAAGAATAAATTGTCAAACTCATTTCTTTTGAGTTTTGGGTATTTAATCTTTCACGGTGATGTGACTTGACTCGAATTAAAGAATCTATTTATCCAAAACTAAATAAGAAAATTACATATGATAGAAAATTTAAAAGTAAGAATAAATTGTCAAACTCATTTCTTTTGAGTTTTGGATATTTAATCTTTCACGGTGATGTGACTTGACTCGAATTATAGAATCTATTTATCCAAAACTAAATAAGAAAATTACATATGATAGAAAATTTAAAAGTAAGAATAAATTGTCAAACTCATTTCTTTTGAGTTTTGGGTATTTAATCTTTCACGGTGATGTGATTTGACTCGAATTAAAGAATCTATTTATCCAAAACTAAATAAGAAAATTACATATGATAGAAAATTTAAAAGTAAGAATAAATTGTCAAACTCATTTCTTTTGAGTTTTGGGTATTTAATCTTTCACGGTGATGTGACTTGACTCGAATTAAAGAATCTATTTATCCAAAACTAAATAAGAAAATTACATATGATAGAAAATTTAAAAGTAAGAATAAATTGTCAAACTCATTTCTTTTGAGTTTTGGGTATTTAATCTTTCACGGTGATGTGACTTGACTCGAATTAAAGAATCTATTTATCCAAAACTAAATAAGAAAATTACATATGATAGAAAATTTAAAAGTAAGAATAAATTGTCAAACTCATTTCTTTTGAGTTTTGGGTATTTAATCTTTCACGGTGATGTGACTTGACTCGAATTAAAGAATCTATTTATCCAAAACTAAATAAGAAAATTACATATGATAGAAAATTTAAAAGTAAGAATTAATTGTCAAACTCATTTCTTTTGAGTTTTGGGTATTTAATCTTTCACGGTGATGTGACTTGACTCGAATTATAGAATCTATTTATCCAAAACTAAATAAGAAAATTACATATGATAGAAAATTTAAAAGTAAGAATAAATTGTCAAACTCATTTCTTTTGAGTTTTGGGTATTTAATCTTTCACGGTGATGTGACTTGACTCGAATTAAAGAATCTATTTATCCAAAACTAAATAAGAAAATTACATATGATAGAAAATTTAAAAGTAAGAATAAATTATCAAACTCATTTCTTTTGAGTTTTGGGTATTTAATCTTTCACGGTGATGTGACTTGACTCGAATTAAAGAATCTATTTATCCAAAACTAAATAAGAAAATTACATATGATAGAAAATTTAAAAGTAAGAATAAATTGTCAAACTCATTTCTTTTGAGTTTTGGGTATTTAATCTTTCACGGTGATGTGACTTGACTCGAATTAAAGAATCTATTTATCCAAAACTAAATAAGAAAATTACATATGATAGAAAATTTAAAAGTAAGAATAAATTGTCAAACTCATTTCTTTTGAGTTTTGGGTATTTAATCTTTCACGGTGATGTGACTTGACTCGAATTAAAGAATCTATTTATCCAAAACTAAATAAGAAAATTACATATGATAGAAAATTTAAAAGTAAGAATAAATTGTCAAACTCATTTCTTTTGAGTTTTGGGTATTTAATCTTTCACGGTGATGTGACTTGACTCGAATTATAGAATCTATTTATCCAAAACTAAATAAGAAAATTACATATGATAGAAAATTTAAAAGTAAGAATAAATTGTCAAACTCATTTCTTTTGAGTTTTGGGTATTTAATCTTTCACGGTGATGTGACTTGACTCGAATTAAAGAATCTATTTATCCAAAACTAAATAAGAAAATTACATATGATAGAAAATTTAAAAGTAAGAATTAATTGTCAAACTCATTTCTTTTGAGTTTTGGGTATTTAATCTTTCACGGTGATGTGACTTGACTCGAATTATAGAATCTATTTATCCAAAACTAAATAAGAAAATTACATATGATAGAAAATTTAAAAGTAAGAATAAATTGTCAAACTCATTTCTTTTGAGTTTTGGGTATTTAATCTTTCACGGTGATGTGACTTGACTCGAATTAAAGAATCTATTTATCCAAAACTAAATAAGAAAATTACATATGATAGAAAATTTAAAAGTAAGAATAAATTATCAAACTCATTTCTTTTGAGTTTTGGGTATTTAATCTTTCACGGTGATGTGACTTGACTCGAATTAAAGAATCTATTTATCCAAAACTAAATAAGAAAATTACATATGATAGAAAATTTAAAAGTAAGAATAAATTGTCAAACTCATTTCTTTTGAGTTTTGGGTATTTAATCTTTCACGGTGATGTGACTTGACTCGAATTAAAGAATCTATTTATCCAAAACTAAATAAGAAAATTACATATGATAGAAAATTTAAAAGTAAGAATAAATTGTCAAACTCATTTCTTTTGAGTTTTGGGTATTTAATCTTTCACGGTGATGTGACTTGACTCGAATTAAAGAATCTATTTATCCAAAACTAAATAAGAAAATTACATATGATAGAAAATTTAAAAGTAAGAATAAATTGTCAAACTCATTTCTTTTGAGTTTTGGGTATTTAATCTTTCACGGTGATGTGACTTGACTCGAATTATAGAATCTATTTATCCAAAACTAAATAAGAAAATTACATATGATAGAAAATTTAAAAGTAAGAATAAATTGTCAAACTCATTTCTTTTGAGTTTTGGGTATTTAATCTTTCACGGTGATGTGACTTGACTCGAATTAAAGAATCTATTTATCCAAAACTAAATAAGAAAATTACATATGATAGAAAATTTAAAAGTAAGAATAAATTGTCAAACTCATTTCTTTTGAGTTTTGGGTATTTAATCTTTCACGGTGATGTGACTTGACTCGAATTAAAGAATCTATTTATCCAAAACTAAATAAGAAAATTACATATGATAGAAAATTTAAAAGTAAGAATAAATTGTCAAACTCATTTCTTTTGAGTTTTGGGTATTTAATCTTTCACGGTGATGTGACTTGACTCGAATTAAAGAATCTATTTATCCAAAACTAAATAAGAAAATTACATATGATAGAAAATTTAAAAGTAAGAATAAATTGTCAAACTCATTTCTTTTGAGTTTTGGGTATTTAATCTTTCACGGTGATGTGACTTGACTCGAATTAAAGAATCTATTTATCCAAAACTAAATAAGAAAATTACATATGATAGAAAATTTAAAAGTAAGAATAAATTGTCAAACTCATTTCTTTTGAGTTTTGGGTATTTAATCTTTCACGGTGATGTGACTTGACTCGAATTATAGAATCTATTTATCCAAAACTAAATAAGAAAATTACATTTGATAGAAAATTTAAAAGTAAGAATAAATTGTCAAACTCATTTCTTTCGAGTTTTGTTAATTTAATCTTTCATGGTGATTCGACTTGACTCGAATTAAAGTATCTACTTAACCAAAACTTAATTAAAAAAAAAAAAAAATAAAAAAAAAAAAAAATTATTACATATGATAGAAAATTTAAAAGTAAGAATAAATTGTCAAACTCATTTCTTTTGAGTTTTGGGTATTTAATCTTTCACGGTGATGTGACTTGACTCGAATTAAAGAATCTATTTATCCAAAACTAAATAAGAAAATTACATATGATAGAAAATTTAAAAGTAAGAATAAATTGTCAAACTCATTTCTTTTGAGTTTTGGGTATTTAATCTTTCACGGTGATGTGACTTGACTCGAATTAAAGAATCTATTTATCCAAAACTAAATAAGAAAATTACATATGATAGAAAATTTAAAAGTAAGAATAAATTGTCAAACTCATTTCTTGTGAGTTTTGTTAATTTAATCTTTCATGGTGATTCGACTTGACTCGAATTAAAGTATCTACTTAACCAAAACTTAATTAAAAAAAAAAAAAAAAAAAAAAATAAAAAAAAAAAAAAAAAAATTATTACATATGATAGAAAATTTAAAAGTAAGAATAAATTGTCAAACTCATTTCTTTTGAGTTTTGGGTATTTAATCTTTCACGGTGATGTGACTTGACTCGAATTAAAGAATCTATTTATCCAAAACTAAATAAGAAAATTACATATGATAGAAAATTTAAAAGTAAGAATAAATTGTCAAACTCATTTCTTTTGAGTTTTGGGTATTTAATCTTTCACGGTGATGTGACTTGACTCGAATTAAAGAATCTATTTATCCAAAACTAAATAAGAAAATTACATATGATAGAAAATTTAAAAGTAAGAATAAATTGTCAAACTCATTTCTTTTGAGTTTTGGGTATTTAATCTTTCACGGTGATGTGACTTGACTCGAATTAAAGAATCTATTTATCCAAAACTAAATAAGAAAATTACATATGATAGAAAATTTAAAAGTAAGAATAAATTGTCAAACTCATTTCTTTTGAGTTTTGGGTATTTAATCTTTCACGGTGATGTGACTTGACTCGAATTAAAGAATCTATTTATCCAAAACTAAATAAGAAAATTACATATGATAGAAAATTTAAAAGTAAGAATAAATTGTCAAACTCATTTCTTTTGAGTTTTGGGTATTTAATCTTTCACGGTGATGTGACTTGACTCGAATTATAGAATCTATTTATCCAAAACTAAATAAGAAAATTACATTTGATAGAAAATTTAAAAGTAAGCATAAATTGTCAAACTCATTTCTTTTGAGTTTTGGGTATTTAATCTTTCACGGTGATGTGACTTGACTCGAATTAAAGAATCTATTTATCCAAAACTAAATAAGAAAATTACATATGATAGAAAATTTAAAAGTAAGAATAAATTGTCAAACTCATTTCTTTTGAGTTTTGGGTATTTAATCTTTCACGGTGATGTGACTTGACTCGAATTAAAGAATCTATTTATCCAAAACTAAATAAGAAAATTACATATGATAGAAAATTTAAAAGTAAGAATAAATTGTCAAACTCATTTCTTTTGAGTTTTGGGTATTTAATCTTTCACGGTGATGTGACTTGACTCGAATTAAAGAATCTATTTATCCAAAACTAAATAAGAAAATTACATATGATAGAAAATTTAAAAGTAAGAATAAATTGTCAAACTCATTTCTTTTGAGTTTTGGGTATTTAATCTTTCACGGTGATGTGACTTGACTCGAATTAAAGAATCTATTTATCCAAAACTAAATAAGAAAATTACATATGATAGAAAATTTAAAAGTAAGAATAAATTGTCAAACTCATTTCTTGTGAGTTTTGTTAATTTAATCTTTCATGGTGATTCGACTTGACTCGAATTAAAGTATCTACTTAACCAAAACTTAATTAAAAAAAAAAAAAAAAAAAAAAAAAATAAAAAAAAAAAAAAAAAAAAAAAAAAAATTATTACATATGATAGAAAATTTAAAAGTAAGAATAAATTGTCAAACTCATTTCTTTTGAGTTTTGGGTATTTAATCTTTCACGGTGATGTGACTTGACTCGAATTATAGAATCTATTTATCCAAAACTAAATAAGAAAATTACATTTGATAGAAAATTTAAAAGTAAGAATAAATTGTCAAACTCATTTCTTTTGAGTTTTGGGTATTTAATCTTTCACGGTGATGTGACTTGACTCGAATTAAAGAATCTATTTATCCAAAACTAAATAAGAAAATTACATATGAGATAATTTAAAAGTAAGAATAAATTGTCAAACTCATTTCTTTTGAGTTTTGGGTATTTAATCTTTCACGGTGATGTGACTTGACTCGAATTAAAGAATCTATTTATCCAAAACTAAATAAGAAAATTACATATGAAAGAAAATTTAAAAGTAAGAATAAATTGTCAAACTCATTTCTTTTGAGTTTTGGGTATTTAATCTTTCACGGTGATGTGACTTGACTCGAATTAAAGAATCTATTTATCCAAAACTAAATATGAAAATTACATATGATAGAAAATTTAAAAGTAAGAATAAATTGTCAAACTCATTTCTTTTGAGTTTTGGGTATTTAATCTTTCACGGTGATGTGACTTGACTCGAATTAAAGAATCTATTTATCCAAAACTAAATAAGAAAATTACATATGATAGAAAATTTAAAAGTAAGAATAAATTGTCAAACTCATTTCTTTTGAGTTTTGGGTATTTAATCTTTCACGGTGATGTGACTTGACTCGAATTAAAGAATCTATTTATCCAAAACTAAATAAGAAAATTACATATGATAGAAAATTTAAAAGTAAGAATAAATTGTCAAACTCATTTCTTTTGAGTTTTGGGTATTTAATCTTTCACGGTGATGTGACTTGACTCGAATTAAAGAATCTATTTATCCAAAACTAAATAAGAAAATTACATATGATAGAAAATTTAAAAGTAAGAATAAATTGTCAAACTCATTTCTTTTGAGTTTTGGGTATTTAATCTTTCACGGTGATGTGACTTGACTCGAATTAAAGAATCTATTTATCCAAAACTAAATAAGAAAATTACATATGATAGAAAATTTAAAAGTAAGAATAAATTGTCAAACTCATTTCTTGTGAGTTTTGTTAATTTAATCTTTCATGGTGATTCGACTTGACTCGAATTAAAGTATCTACTTAACCAAAACTTAATTAAAAAAAAAAAAAAAAAAAAAAAAAATAAAAAAAAAAAAAAAAAAAAAAAAAATTATTACATATGATAGAAAATTTAAAAGTAAGAATAAATTGTCAAACTCATTTCTTTTGAGTTTTGGGTATTTAATCTTTCACGGTGATGTGACTTGACTCGAATTAAAGAATCTATTTATCCAAAACTAAATAAGAAAATTACATATGATAGAAAATTTAAAAGTAAGAATAAATTGTCAAACTCATTTCTTTTGAGTTTTGGGTATTTAATCTTTCACGGTGATGTGACTTGACTCGAATTAAAGAATCTATTTATCCAAAACTAAATAAGAAAATTACATATGATAGAAAATTTAAAAGTAAGAATAAATTGTCAAACTCATTTCTTTTGAGTTTTGGGTATTTAATCTTTCACGGTGATGTGACTTGACTCGAATTAAAGAATCTATTTATCCAAAACTAAATAAGAAAATTACATATGATAGAAAATTTAAAAGTAAGAATAAATTGTCAAACTCATTTCTTTTGAGTTTTGGGTATTTAATCTTTCACGGTGATGTGACTTGACTCGAATTAAAGAATCTATTTATCCAAAACTAAATAAGAAAATTACATATGATAGAAAATTTAAAAGTAAGAATAAATTGTCAAACTCATTTCTTTTGAGTTTTGGGTATTAAATCTTTCACGATGATGTGACTTGACTCGAATTAAAGAATCTATTTATCCAAAACTAAATAAGAAAATTACATATGATAGAAAATTTAAAAGTAAGAATAAATTGTCAAACTCATTTCTTTTGAGTTTTGGGTATTTAATCTTTCACGGTGATGTGACTTGACTCGAATTAAAGAATCTATTTATCCAAAACTAAATAAGAAAATTACATATGATAGAAAATTTAAAAGTAAGAATAAATTGTCAAACTCATTTCTTTTGAGTTTTGGGTATTTAATCTTTCACGGTGATGTGACTTGACTCGAATTAAAGAATCTATTTATCCAAAACTAAATAAGAAAATTACATTTGATAGAAAATTTAAAAGTAAGAATAAATTGTCAAACTCATTTCTTTTGAGTTTTGGGTATTTAATCTTTCACGGTGATGTGACTTGACTCGAATTAAAGAATCTATTTATCCAAAACTAAATAAGAAAATTACATATGATAGAAAATTTAAAAGTAAGAATAAATTGTCAAACTCATTTCTTTTGAGTTTTGGGTATTTAATCTTTCACGGTGATGTGACTTGACTCGAATTAAAGAATCTATTTATCCAAAACTAAATAAGAAAATTACATATGATAGAAAATTTAAAAGTAAGAATAAATTGTCAAACTCATTTCTTTTGAGTTTTGGGTATTTAATCTTTCACGGTGATGTGACTTGACTCGAATTAAAGAATCTATTTATCCAAAACTAAATAAGAAAATTACATATGATAGAAAATTTAAAAGTAAGAATAAATTGTCAAACTCATTTCTTTTGAGTTTTGGGTATTTAATCTTTCACGGTGATGTGACTTGACTCGAATTAAAGAATCTATTTATCCAAAACTAAATAAGAAAATTACATATGATAGAAAATTTAAAAGTAAGAATAAATTGTCAAACTCATTTCTTTTGAGTTTTGGGTATTTAATCTTTCACGGTGATGTGACTTGACTCGAATTAAAGAATCTATTTATCCAAAACTAAATAAGAAAATTACATATGATAGAAAATTTAAAAGTAAGAATAAATTGTCAAACTCATTTCTTTTGAGTTTTGGGTATTTAATCTTTCACGGTGATGTGACTTGACTCGAATTAAAGAATCTATTTATCCAAAACTAAATAAGAAAATTACATATGATAGAAAATTTAAAAGTAAGAATAAATTGTCAAACTCATTTCTTTTGAGTTTTGGGTATTTAATCTTTCACTGTGATGTGACTTGACTCGAATTAAAGAATCTATTTATCCAAAACTAAATAAGAAAATTACATATGATAGAAAATTTAAAAGTAAGAATAAATTGTCAAACTCATTTCTTTTGAGTTTTGGGTATTTAATCTTTCACGGTGATGTGACTTGACTCGAATTAAAGAATCTATTTATCCAAAACTAAATAAGAAAATTACATATGATAGAAAATTTAAAAGTAAGAATAAATTGTCAAACTCATTTCTTGTGAGTTTTGTTAATTTAATCTTTCATGGTGATTCGACTTGACTCGAATTAAAGTATCTACTTAACCAAAACTTAATTAAAAAAAAAAAAAAAAAAAAAAAAAAATAAAAAAAAAAAAAAAAAAAAAAAAAAAAAATTATTACATATGATAGAAAATTTAAAAGTAAGAATAAATTGTCAAACTCATTTCTTTTGAGTTTTGGGTATTTAATCTTTCACGGTGATGTGACTTGACTCGAATTAAAGAATCTATTTATCCAAAACTAAATAAGAAAATTACATATGATAGAAAATTTAAAAGTAAGAATAAATTGTCAAACTCATTTCTTTTGAGTTTTGGGTATTTAATCTTTCACGGTGATGTGACTTGACTCGAATTATAGAATCTATTTATCCAAAACTAAATAAGAAAATTACATATGATAGAAAATTTAAAAGTAAGAATAAATTGTCAAACTCATTTCTTTTGAGTTTTGGGTATTTAATCTTTCACGGTGATGTGACTTGACTCGAATTATAGAATCTATTTATCCAAAACTAAATAAGAAAATTACATATGATAGAAAATTTAAAAGTAAGAATAAATTGTCAAACTCATTTCTTTTGAGTTTTGGGTATTTAATCTTTCACGGTGATGTGACTTGACTCGAATTAAAGAATCTATTTATCCAAAACTAAATAAGAAAATTACATATGATAGAAAATTTAAAAGTAAGAATAAATTGTCAAACTCATTTCTTTTGAGTTTTGGGTATTTAATCTTTCACGGTGATGTGACTTGACTCGAATTAAAGAATCTATTTATCCAAAACTAAATAAGAAAATTACATATGATAGAAAATTTAAAAGTAAGAATAAATTGTCAAACTCATTTCTTTTGAGTTTTGGGTATTTAATCTTTCACGGTGATGTGACTTGACTCGAATTAAAGAATCTATTTATCCAAAACTAAATAAGAAAATTACATATGATAGAAAATTTAAAAGTAAGAATTAATTGTCAAACTCATTTCTTTTGAGTTTTGGGTATTTAATCTTTCACGGTGATGTGACTTGACTCGAATTATAGAATCTATTTATCCAAAACTAAATAAGAAAATTACATATGATAGAAAATTTAAAAGTAAGAATAAATTGTCAAACTCATTTCTTTTGAGTTTTGGGTATTTAATCTTTCACGGTGATGTGACTTGACTCGAATTAAAGAATCTATTTATCCAAAACTAAATAAGAAAATTACATATGATAGAAAATTTAAAAGTAAGAATAAATTATCAAACTCATTTCTTTTGAGTTTTGGGTATTTAATCTTTCACGGTGATGTGACTTGACTCGAATTAAAGAATCTATTTATCCAAAACTAAATAAGAAAATTACATATGATAGAAAATTTAAAAGTAAGAATAAATTGTCAAACTCATTTCTTTTGAGTTTTGGGTATTTAATCTTTCACGGTGATGTGACTTGACTCGAATTAAAGAATCTATTTATCCAAAACTAAATAAGAAAATTACATATGATAGAAAATTTAAAAGTAAGAATAAATTGTCAAACTCATTTCTTTTGAGTTTTGGGTATTTAATCTTTCACGGTGATGTGACTTGACTCGAATTAAAGAATCTATTTATCCAAAACTAAATAAGAAAATTACATATGATAGAAAATTTAAAAGTAAGAATAAATTGTCAAACTCATTTCTTTTGAGTTTTGGGTATTTAATCTTTCACGGTGATGTGACTTGACTCGAATTATAGAATCTATTTATCCAAAACTAAATAAGAAAATTACATATGATAGAAAATTTAAAAGTAAGAATAAATTGTCAAACTCATTTCTTTTGAGTTTTGGGTATTTAATCTTTCACGGTGATGTGACTTGACTCGAATTAAAGAATCTATTTATCCAAAACTAAATAAGAAAATTACATATGATAGAAAATTTAAAAGTAAGAATAAATTGTCAAACTCATTTCTTTTGAGTTTTGGGTATTTAATCTTTCACGGTGATGTGACTTGACTCGAATTAAAGAATCTATTTATCCAAAACTAAATAAGAAAATTACATATGATAGAAAATTTAAAAGTAAGAATAAATTGTCAAACTCATTTCTTTTGAGTTTTGGGTATTTAATCTTTCACGGTGATGTGACTTGACTCGAATTAAAGAATCTATTTATCCAAAACTAAATAAGAAAATTACATATGATAGAAAATTTAAAAGTAAGAATAAATTGTCAAACTCATTTCTTTTGAGTTTTGGGCATTTAATCTTCCACGGT
>CASGGT010000102.1:0-29976 GCA_949318255.1 Pollenia labialis | reverse complement strand
AAAAACTTCATATGCGATTTTCTAGGAAACTAGAAGAGCTAGAGCCAAAATAACGAAAATCTGTGATCACTACTAAAAATTGGATTTTCTTAGGATTTTTATATGCAAAACTTCAAATGCGATTTTCTAGCAAACTAGAAGAGCTAGAGCCAAAATAACGAAAATCTGTGATCACTACTAAAAATTCGATTTTCTTTGGATTTATGTATTAAAAAATTACGATAATCTGTGATCACTACTAAAAATTCGATTTTCTTAGGATTTTTATATGAAAAACTTCATATGCGATTTTCTAGGAAACTAGAAGAGCTAGAGCCAAAATAACGAAAATCTGTGATCACCACTAAAAAATCGATTTTCTTAGGATTTTTATATGAAAAACTTCAAATGCGATTTTCTAGCAAACTAGAAGAGCTAGAGCCAAAATAACGAAAATCTGTGATCACTACTAAAAATTCGATTTTCTTAGGATTTTTATATGAAAAACTTCATATGCGATTTTCTAGGAAACTAGAAGAGCTAGAGCCAAAATAACGAAAATCTGTGATCACTACTAAAAATTGGATTTCCTTAGGATTTTTATATGCAAAACTTCAAATGCGATTTTCTAGCAAACTAGAAGAGCTAGAGCCAAAATAACGAAAATCTGTGATCACTACTAAAAATTCGATTTTCTTAGGATTTTTATATGAAAAACTTCATATGCGATTTTCTAGGAAACTAGAAGAGCTAGAGCCAAAATAACGAAAATCTGTGATCACTACTAAAAATTGGATTTTCTTAGGATTTTTATATGAAAAACTTCATATGCGATTTTCTAGGAAACTAGAAGAGCTAGAGCCAAAATAACGAAAATCTGTGATCACTACTAAAAATTCGATTTTCTTAGGATTTTTATATGAAAAACTTCAAATGCGATTTTCTAGCAACCTAGAAGAGCCAGAGCCAAAATAACGAAAATCTTTGATCACTACTAAAAATTGGATTTTCTTAGGATTTTTATATGAAAAACTTCAAATGCGATTTTCTAGCAAGCTAGAAGAGCCAGAGCCAAAATAACGAAAATCTTTGATCACTACTAAAAATTCGATTTTCTTAGGATTTTTATATGAAAAACTTCATATGCGATTTTCTAGGAAACTAGAAGAGCTAGAGCCAAAATAACGAAAATCTGTGATCACTACTAAAAATTGGATTTTCTTAGGATTTTTATATGCAAAACTTCAAATGCGATTTTCTAGCAAACTAGAATAACAAAAATCTGTGATCACTACTAAAAATTCGATTTTCTTAGGATTTTTATATGAAAAACTTCATATGCGATTTTCTAGGAAACTAGAAGAGCTAGAGCCAAAATAACGAAAATCTGTGATCACTACTAAAAATTGGATTTTCTTAGGATTTTTATATGAAAAACTTCAAATGCGATTTTCTAGGAAACTAGAAGAGCTAGAGCCAAAATAACGAAAATCAGTGATCACTACTAAAAATTTGATTTTCTTAGGATTTCTTTATGAAAAACTTCATATGCGATTTTCTAGGAAACTAGAAGAGCTAGAGCCAAAATAACGAAAATCTGTGATCACTACTAAAAATTGGATTTTCTTAGGATTTTTATATGAAAAACTTCAAATGCGATTTTCTAGGAAACTAGAAGAGCCAAAATAACGGAAATCTATGATCACTACTAAAAATTCGATTTTCTTAGGATTTTTATATGAAAAACTTCAAATGCGATTTTCTAGGAAACTAGAAGAGCCAGAGCCAAAATAGCGAAAATCTGTGATCACTACTAAAAATTCGATTTTCTTTGGATTTATGAATTAAAAACTTCATATGCGATTTTCTAGGAAACTAGAAGAGCTAGAGCCAAAATAACGAAAATCTGTGATCACCACTAAAAATTGGAAAACTTCAAATGCGATTTTCTAGCAAACTAGAAGAGCTAGAGCCAAAATAACGAAAATCTGTGATCACTACTAAAAATTCGATTTTCTTAGGATTTTTATATGAAAAACTTCAAATGCGATTTTCTAGGAAACTAGAAGAGCCAGAGCCAAAATAACGAAAATCTGTGATCACTACTAAAAATTCGATTTTCTTTGGATTTATGAATTAAAAACTTCATATGCGATTTTCTAGGAAACTAGAAGAGCTAGAGCCAAAATAACGAAAATCTGTGATCACTACTAAAAATTGGATTTTCATAGGATTTTTATATGAAAAACTTCAAATGCGATTTTCTAGGAAACTAGAAGAGCCAAAATAACGGAAATCTATGATCACTACTAAAAATTCGATTTTCTTAGGATTTTTATATGACAAACTTCAAATGCGATTTTCTAGGAAACTAGAAGAGCTTGAGCCAAAATAACGAAAATCTGTGATCACTACTAAAAATTCGATTTTCTTTGGATTTATGTATTAAAAAATAACGAAAATCTGTGATCACTACTAAAAATTCGATTTTCTTAGGATTTTTATATGAAAAACTTCATATGCGATTTTCTAGGAAACTAGAAGAGCTAGAGCCAAAATAACGAAAATCTGTGATCACTACTAAAAATTGGATTTTCTTAGGATTTTTATATGCAAAACTTCAAATGCGATTTTCTAGCAAACTAGAAGAGCTAGAGCCAAAATAACGAAAATCTGTGATCACTACTAAAAATTCGATTGCCTTAGGATTTTTATATGAAAAACTTCATATGCGATTTTCTAGGAAACTAGAAGAGCTAGAGCCAAAATAACGAAAATCTGTGATCACTACTAAAAATTCGATTTTCTTAGGATTTTTATATGAAAAACTTCATATGCGATTTTCTAGGAAACTAGAAGAGCTAGAGCCAAAATAACGAAAATCTGTGATCACTCCTAAAAATTCGATTTTCTTAGGATTTTTATATGAAAAACTTCAAATGCGATTTTCTAGCAAACTAGAAGAGCTAGAGCCAAAATAACGAAAATCTGTGATCACTACTAAAAATTCGATTTTCTTAGGATTTTTATATGAAAAACTTCATATGCGATTTTCTAGGAAACTAGAAGAGCTAGAGCCAAAATAACGAAAATCTGTGATCACTACTAAAAATTGGATTTTCTTAGGATTTTTATATGCAAAACTTCAAATGCGATTTTCTAGCAAACTAGAAGAGCTAGAGCCAAAATAACGAAAATCTGTGATCACTACTAAAAATTCGATTGCCTTAGGATTTTTATATGAAAAACTTCATATGCGATTTTCTAGGAAACTAGAAGAGCTAGAGCCAAAATAACGAAAATCTGTGATCACTACTAAAAATTGGATTTTCTTAGGATTTTTATATGAAAAACTTCATATGCGATTTTCTAGGAAACTAGAAGAGCTAGAGCCAAAATAACGAAAATCTGTGATCACTACTAAAAATTGGATTTTCTTAGGATTTTTATATGCAAAACTTCAAATGCGATTTTCTAGCAAACTAGAAGAGCTAGAGCCAAAATAACGAAAATCTGTGATCACTACTAAAAATTGGATTTTCTTAGGATTTTTATATGCAAAACTTCAAATGCGATTTTCTACCAAACTAGAAGAGCTAGAGCCAAAATATCGAAAATCTGTGACCACTACTAAAAATTGGATTTTCTTAGGATTTTTATATGAAAAACTTCATATGCGATTTTCTAGGAAACTAGAAGAGCTAGAGCCAAAATAACGAAAATCTGTGATCACTACTAAAATTGGATTTTCTTAGGATTTTTATATGAAAAACTTCAAATGCGATTTTCTAGGAAACTAGAAGAGCTAGAGCCAAAATAACGAAAATCTGTGATCACTACTAAAAATTGGATTTTCTTAGGATTTTTATATGAAAAACTTCATATGCGATTTTCTAGCAATCTAGAAGAGCTAGAGCCAAAATAACGAAAATCTATGATCACTACTAAAAATTGGATTTTCTTAGGACTTTTATATGAAAAACTTCAAATGCGATTTTCTAGCAATCTAGAAGAGCTAGAGCCAAAATAACGAAAATCTGTGATCACTACTAAAAATTGGATTTTCTTAGGATTTTTATATGAAAAACTTCAAATGCGATTTTCTAGCAATCTAGAAGAGCTAGAGCCAAAATAACGAAAATCTGTGATCACTACTAAAAATTGGAGTTTCTTAGGATTTTTATATGAAAAACTTCAAATGCGATTTTCTAGCAATCTAAGAGCTAGAGCCAAAATAACGAAAATCTGTGATCACTACCAAAAATTGGATTTTCTTAGGATTTTTATATGAAAAACTTCAAATGCGATTTTCTAGCAATCTAGAAGAGCTAGAGCCAAAATAACGAAAATCTGTGATCACTACTAAAAATTGGATTTTCTTAGGATTTTTATATGAAAAACTTCAAATGCGATTTTCTAGCAATCTAGAAGAGCTAGAGCCAAAATAACGAAAATCTGTGATCACTACTAAAAATTGGAGTTTCTTAGGATTTTTATATGAAAAACTTCAAATGCGATTTTCTAGCAATCTAGAAGAGCTAGAGCCAAAATAACGAAAATCTGTGATCACTACTAAAAATTGGAGTTTCTTAGGATTTTTATATGAAAAACTTTAAATGCGATTTTCTAGCAATCTAGAAGAGCTAGAGCCAAAATAACGAAAATCTGTGATCACTACTAAAAATTGGAGTTTCTTAGGATTTTTATATGAAAAACTTCAAATGCGATTTTCTAGCAATCTAGAAGAGCTAGAGCCAAAATAACGAAAATCTGTGATCACTACTAAAAATTGGAGTTTCTTAGGATTTTTATATGAAAAACTTCAAATGCGATTTTCTAGCAATCTAGAAGAGCTAGAGCCAAAATAACGAAAATCTGTGATCACTACTAAAAATTGGATTTTCTTAGGATTTTTATATGAAAAACTTCAAATGCGATTTTCTAGCAATCTAGAAGAGCTAGAGCCAAAATAACGAAAATCTGTGATCACTACTAAAAATTGGATTTTCTTAGGATTTTTATATGAAAAACTTCAAATGCGATTTTCTAGCAATCTAGAAGAGCTAGAGCCAAAATAACGAAAATCTGTGATCACTACTAAAAATTGGATTTTCTTAGGACTTTTATATGAAAAACTTCAAATGCGATTTTCTAGCAATCTAGAAGAGCTAGAGCCAAAATAACGAAAATCTGTGATCACTACTAAAAATTGGATTTTCTTAGGATTTTTATATGAAAAACTTCAAATGCGATTTTCTAGCAATCTAGAAGAGCTAGAGCCAAAATAACGAAAATCTGTGATCACTACTAAAAATTGGAGTTTCTTAGGATTTTTATATGAAAAACTTCAAATGCGATTTTCTAGCAATCTAAGAGCTAGAGCCAAAATAACGAAAATCTGTGATCACTACCAAAAATTGGATTTTCTTAGGATTTTTATATGAAAAACTTCAAATGCGATTTTCTAGCAATCTAGAAGAGCTAGAGCCAAAATAACGAAAATCTGTGATCACTACTAAAAATTGGATTTTCTTAGGATTTTTATATGAAAAACTTCAAATGCGATTTTCTAGCAATCTAGAAGAGCTAGAGCCAAAATAACGAAAATCTGTGATCACTACTAAAAATTGGAGTTTCTTAGGATTTTTATATGAAAAACTTCAAATGCGATTTTCTAGCAATCTAGAAGAGCTAGAGCCAAAATAACGAAAATCTGTGATCACTACTAAAAATTGGAGTTTCTTAGGATTTTTATATGAAAAACTTTAAATGCGATTTTCTAGCAATCTAGAAGAGCTAGAGCCAAAATAACGAAAATCTGTGATCACTACTAAAAATTGGAGTTTCTTAGGATTTTTATATGAAAAACTTCAAATGCGATTTTCTAGCAATCTAGAAGAGCTAGAGCCAAAATAACGAAAATCTGTGATCACTACTAAAAATTGGAGTTTCTTAGGATTTTTATATGAAAAACTTTAAATGCGATTTTCTAGCAATCTAGAAGAGCTAGAGCCAAAATAACGAAAATCTGTGATCACTACTAAAAATTGGAGTTTCTTAGGATTTTTATATGAAAAACTTCAAATGCGATTTTCTAGCAATCTAGAAGAGCTAGAGCCAAAATAACGAAAATCTGTGATCACTACTAAAAATTGGATTTTCTTAGGATTTTTATATGAAAAACTTCAAATGCGATTTTCTAGCAATCTAGAAGAGCTAGAGCCAAAATAACGAAAATCTGTGATCACTACTAAAAATTGGATTTTCTTAGGATTTTTATATGAAAAACTTTAAATGCGATTTTCTAGCAATCTAGAAGAGCTAGAGCCAAAATAACGAAAATCTGTGATCACTACTAAAAATTGGAGTTTCTTAGGATTTTTATATGAAAAACTTTAAATGCGATTTTCTAGCAATCTAGAAGAGCTAGAGCCAAAATAACAAAAATCTGTGATCACTACTAAAATTTGGATTTTCTAATGATTTTTATATGAAAAAATTTCAAATTCGATTTTCTAGCAATCTAGAAGAGCTAGAGCCAAAATAACGAAAATCTGTGATCACGACTAAAAATTGGATTTTCTAAGGATTTTTATATGAAAAAATTTCAAATGCGATTTTCTAGCAATCTAGAAGAGCTAGAGCCAAAATAACGAAAATCTGTGATCACTACTAAAAATTGGATTTTCTTAGGATTTTTATATGCAAAACTTCAAATGCGATTTTCTAGCAATCTAGAAGAGCTGGAGCCAAAATAACGAAAATCTGTGATCACTACTAAAAATTGGATTTTCTTAGGATTTTTATATGCAAAACTTCAAATGCGATTTTCTAGCAATCTAGAAGAGCTAGAGCCAAAATAACGAAAATCTGTGATCACTACTAAAAATTGGATTTTCTTAGGATTTTTATATGCAAAACTTCAAATTCGATTTTCTAGCAATCTAGAAGAGCTAGAGCCAAAATAACGAAAATCTGTGATCACGACTAAAAATTGGATTTTCTAAGGATTTTTATATGAAAAAATTTCAAATGCGATTTTCTAGCAATCTAGAAGAGCTAGAGCCAAAATAACGAAAATCTGTGATCACTACTAAAAATTGGATTTTCTTAGGATTTTTATATGCAAAACTTCAAATGCGATTTTCTAGCAATCTAGAAGAGCTGGAGCCAAAATAACGAAAATCTGTGATCACTACTAAAAATTGGATTTTCTTAGGATTTTTATATGCAAAACTTCAAATGCGATTTTCTAGCAATCTAGAAGAGCTAGAGCCAAAATAACGAAAATCTGTGATCACTACTAAAAATTGGATTTTCTTAGGATTTTTATATGCAAAACTTCAAATTCGATTTTCTAGCAATCTAGAAGAGCTAGAGCCAAAATAACGAAAATCTGTGATCACGACTAAAAATTGGATTTTCTAAGGATTTTTATATGAAAAAATTTCAAATGCGATTTTCTAGCAATCTAGAAGAGCTAGAGCCAAAATAACGAAAATCTGTGATCACTACTAAAAATTGGATTTTCTTAGGATTTTTATATGCAAAACTTCAAATGCGATTTTCTAGCAATCTAGAAGAGCTGGAGCCAAAATAACGAAAATCTGTGATCACTACTAAAAATTGGATTTTCTTAGGATTTTTATATGCAAAACTTCAAATGCGATTTTCTAGCAATCTAGAAGAGCTAGAGAAAAATAACGAAAATGTGTGTTCACTACTAAAAATTGGATTTTCTTAGGATTTTTATATGCAAAACTTCAAATGCGATTTTCTAGCAATCTAGAAGAGCTGGAGCCAAAATAACGAAAATCTGTGATCACTACTAAAAATTGGATTTTCTTAGGATTTTTATATGCAAAACTTCAAATGCGATTTTCTAGCAATCTAGAAGAGCTAGAGCCAAAATAACGAAAATCTGTGATCACTACTAAAAATTGGATTTTCTTAGGATTTTTATATGCAAAACTTCAAATGCGATTTTCTAGCAATCTAGAAGAGCTAGAGAAAAATAACGAAAATGTGTGATCACTACTAAAAATTGGATTTTCTTAGGATTTTTATATGCAAAACTTCAAATGCGATTTTCTAGCAACCTAGAAGAGCTAGAGAAAAATAACGAAAATGTGTGTTCACTACTAAAAATTGGATTTTCTTAGGATTTTTATATGCAAAACTTCAAATGCGATTTTCTAGCAATCTAGAAGAGCTAGAGAAAAATAACGAAAATGTGTGATCACTACTAAAAATTGGATTTTCTTAGGATTTTTATATGCAAAACTTCAAATGCGATTTTATAGCAATCTAGAAGAGCTAGAGCCAAAATAACGAAAATCTGTGATCACTACTAAAAATTGGATTTTCTTAGGATTTTTATATGCAAAACTTCAAATGCGATTTTCTAGCAATCTAGAAGAGCTAGAGCCAAAATAACGAAAATCTGTGATCACTACTAAAAATTGGATTTTCTTAGGATTTTTATATGAAAAACTTTAAATGCGATTTTCTAGCAATCTAGAAGAGCTAGAGCCAAAATAACGAAAATCTGTGATCACTACTAAAAATTGGATTTTCTTAGGATTTTTATATGAAAAACTTTAAATGCGATTTTCTAGCAATCTAAAAGAGCTAGAGCCAAAATAACGAAAATCTGTGATCACTACTAAAATTTGGATTTTCTTAGGATTTTTATATGAAAAACTTTAAATGCGATTTTCTAGCAATCTAAAAGAGCTAGAGCCAAAATAACGAAAATGTGTGATCACTACTATAAATTGAATTTTCTTAGGACTTTTATATGAAAAACTTTAAATGCGAATTTCTAGCAATCTAGAAGAGCTAGAGCCAAAATAACGAAAATGTGTGATCACTACTAAAAATTGGATTTTCTTAGGATTTTTATATGAAAAACTTCAAATGCGATTTTCTAGCAATCTAGAAGAGCTAGAGCCAAAATAACGAAAATCTGTGATCACTACTAAAAATTGGATTTTCTTAGGATTTTTATATGAAAAACTTCAAATGCGATTTTCTAGCAATCTAGAAGAGCTAGAGCCAAAATAACGAAAATGTGTGTTCACTACTAAAAATTGAATTTTCTTAGGACTTTTATATGAAAAACTTTAAATGCGATTTTCTAGCAATCTAGAAGAGCTAGAGCCAAAATAACGAAAATCTGTGATCACTACTAAAAATTGGATTTTCTTAGGATTTTTATATGAAAAACTTCAAATGCGATTTTCTAGCAATCTAGAAGAGCTAGAGCCAAAATAACGAAAATCTGTGATCACTACTAAAAATTGGATTTTATTAGGATTTTTATATGAAAAACTTCAAATGCGATTTTCTAGCAATCTAGAAGAGCTAGAGCCAAAATAACGAAAATCTGTGATCACTACTAAAAATTGAATTTTCTTAGGATTTTAATATGAAAAACTTTAAATGCGATTTTCTAGCAATCTAGAAGAGCTAGAGCCAAAATAACGAAAATCTGTGATCACTACTAAAAATTGGATTTTCTTAGGATTTTTATATGAAAAACTTCAAATGCGATTTTCTAGCAATCTAGAAGAGCTAGAGAAAAATAACGAAAATGTGTGATCACTACTAAAAATTGGATTTTCTTAGGATTTTTATATGCAAAACTTCAAATGCGATTTTCTAGCAACCTAGAAGAGCTAGAGCCAAAATAACGAAAATCTGTGATCTCTACTAAAAATTGGATTTTCTTAGGATTTTTATATGCAAAACTTCAAATGCGATTTTCTAGCAATCTAGAAGAGCTAGAGAAAAATAACGAAAATGTGTGATCACTACTAAAAATTGGATTTTCTTAGGATTTTTATATGCAAAACTTCAAATGCGATTTTCTAGCAATCTAGAAGCGCTAGAGCCAAAATAACGAAAATCTGTGATCACTACTAAAAATTGGATTTTCTTAGGATTTTTATATGCAAAACTTCAAATGCGATTTTCTAGCAATCTAGAAGAGCTAGAGCCAAAATAACGAAAATCTGTGATCACTACTAAAAATTGGATTTTCTTAGGATTTTTATATGAAAAACTTTAAATGCGATTTTCTAGCAATCTAGAAGAGCTAGAGCCAAAATAACGAAAATCTGTGATCACTACTAAAAATTGGATTTTCTTAGGATTTTTATATGAAAAACTTCAAATGCGATTTTCTAGCAATCTAGAAGAGCTAGAGAAAAATAACGAAAATGTGTGATCACTACTAAAAATTGGATTTTCTTAGGATTTTTATATGCAAAACTTCAAATGCGATTTTCTAGCAACCTAGAAGAGCTAGAGAAAAATAACGAAAATGTGTGTTCACTACTAAAAATTGGATTTTCTTAGGATTTTTATATGCAAAACTTCAAATGCGATTTTCTAGCAATCTAGAAGAGCTAGAGCCAAAATAACGAAAATCTGTGATCACTACTAAAAATTGGATTTTCTTAGGATTTTTATATGCAAAACTTCAAATGCGATTTTCTAGCAATCTAGAAGAGCTAGAGCCAAAATAACGAAAATCTGTGATCACTACTAAAAATTGGATTTTCTTAGGATTTGTATATGCAAAACTTCAAATGCGATTTTCTAGCAATCTAGAAGAGCTAGAGAAAAATAACGAAAATGTGTGATCACTACTAAAAATTGTATTTTCTTAGGATTTTTATATGCAAAACTTCAAATGCGATTTTCTAGCAATCTAGAAGAGCTAGAGCCAAAATAACGAAAATCTGTGATCACTACTAAAAATTGGATTTTCTTAGGATTTTTATATGCAAAACTTCAAATGCGATTTTCTAGCAATCTAGAAGAGCTAGAGCCAAAATAACGAAAATCTGTGATCACTACTAAAAATTGGATTTTCTTAGGATTTTTATATGAAAAACTTCAAATGCGATTTTCTAGCAATCTAGAAGAGCTAGAGCCAAAATAACGAAAATCTGTGATCACTACTAAAAATTGGATTTTCTTAGGATTTTTATATGAAAAACTTTAAATGCGATTTTCTAGCAATCTAGAAGAGCTAGAGCCAAAATAACGAAAATCTGTGATCACTACTAAAAATTGGATTTTCTTAGGATTTTTATATGAAAAACTTTAAATGCGATTTTCTAGCAATCTAGAAGAGCTAGAGCCAAAATAACGAAAATGTGTGATCACTACTAAAAATTGAATTTTCTTAGGACTTTTATATGAAAAACTTTAAATGCGATTTTCTAGCAATCTAGAAGAGCTAGAGCCAAAATAACGAAAATCTGTGATCACTACTAAAAATTGGATTTTCTTAGGATTTTTATATGAAAAACTTCAAATGCGATTTTCTAGCAATCTAGAAGAGCTAGAGCCAAAATAACGAAAATCTGTGATCACTACTAAAAATTGGATTTTCTTAGGATTTTTAATGAAAAACTTTAAATGCGATTTTCTAGCAATCTAGAAGAGCTAGAGCCAAAATAACGAAAATCTGTGATCACTACTAAAAATTGGATTTTCTTAGGATTTTTATATGAAAAAATTGGATTTTCTTAGGATTTTAATATGAAAAACTTTAAATGCGATTTTCTAGCAATCTAGAAGAGCTAGAGCCAAAATAACGAAAATCTGTGATCACTACTAAAAATTGGATTTTCTTAGGATTTTAATATGAAAAACTTTAAATGCGATTTTCTAGCAATCTAGAAGAGCTAGAGCCAAAATAACGAAAATCTGTGAACACTACTAAAAATTGGATTTTCTTAGGATTTTTATATGAAAAACTTCAAATGCGATTTTCTAGCAATCTAGAAGAGCTAGAGCCAAAATAACGAAAATGTGTGATCACTACTAAAAATTGAATTTTCTTAGGACTTTTATATGAAAAACTTTAAATGCGATTTTCTAGCAATCTAGAAGAGCTAGAGCCAAAATAACGAAAATCTGTGATCACTACTAAAAATTGGATTTTCTTAGGATTTTTATATGAAAAACTTTAAATGCGATTTTCTAGCAATCTAAAAGAGCTAGAGCCAAAATAACGAAAATGTGTGATCACTACTATAAATTGAATTTTCTTAGGACTTTTATATGAAAAACTTTAAATGCGATTTTCTAGCAATCTAGAAGAGCTAGAGCCAAAATAACGAAAATGTGTGATCACTACTAAAAATTGGATTTTCTTAGGATTTTTATATGAAAAACTTCAAATGCGATTTTCTAGCAATCTAGAAGAGCTAGAGCCAAAATAACGAAAATCTGTGATCACTACTAAAAATTGGATTTTCTTAGGATTTTTAATGAAAAACTTTAAATGCGATTTTCTAGCAATCTAGAAGAGCTAGAGCCAAAATAACGAAAATCTGTGATCACTACTAAAAATTGGATTTTCTTAGGATTTTTAATGAAAAACTTTAAATGCGATTTTCTAGCAATCTAGAAGAGCTAGAGCCAAAATAACGAAAATCTGTGATCACTACTAAAAATTGGATTTTATTAGGATTTTTATATGAAAAACTTCAAATGCGATTTTCTAGCAATCTAGAAGAGCTAGAGCCAAAATAACGAAAATCTGTGATCACTACTAAAAATTGAATTTTCTTAGGATTTTAATATGAAAAACTTTAAATGCGATTTTCTAGCAATCTAGAAGAGCTAGAGCCAAAATAACGAAAATCTGTGATCACTACTAAAAATTGGATTTTCTTAGGATTTTTATATGAAAAACTTCAAATGCGATTTTCTAGCAATCTAGAAGAGCTAGAGAAAAATAACGAAAATGTGTGATCACTACTAAAAATTGGATTTTCTTAGGATTTTTATATGCAAAACTTCAAATGCGATTTTCTAGCAACCTAGAAGAGCTAGAGCCAAAATAACGAAAATCTGTGATCTCTACTAAAAATTGGATTTTCTTAGGATTTTTATATGCAAAACTTCAAATGCGATTTTCTAGCAATCTAGAAGAGCTAGAGAAAAATAACGAAAATGTGTGATCACTACTAAAAATTGGATTTTCTTAGGATTTTTATATGCAAAACTTCAAATGCGATTTTCTAGCAATCTAGAAGAGCTAGAGAAAAATAACGAAAATGTGTGATCACTACTAAAAATTGGATTTTCTTAGGATTTTTATATGCAAAACTTCAAATGCGATTTTCTAGCAACCTAGAAGAGCTAGAGAAAAATAACGAAAATGTGTGTTCACTACTAAAAATTGGATTTTCTTAGGATTTTTATATGCAAAACTTCAAATGCGATTTTCTAGCAATCTAGAAGAGCTAGAGCCAAAATAACGAAAATCTGTGATCACTACTAAAAATTGGATTTTCTTAGGATTTTTATATGCAAAACTTCAAATGCGATTTTCTAGCAATCTAGAAGAGCTAGAGCCAAAATAACGAAAATCTGTGATCACTACTAAAAATTGGATTTTCTTAGGATTTGTATATGCAAAACTTCAAATGCGATTTTCTAGCAATCTAGAAGAGCTAGAGAAAAATAACGAAAATGTGTGATCACTACTAAAAATTGTATTTTCTTAGGATTTTTATATGCAAAACTTCAAATGCGATTTTCTAGCAATCTAGAAGAGCTAGAGCCAAAATAACGAAAATCTGTGATCACTACTAAAAATTGGATTTTCTTAGGATTTTTATATGCAAAACTTCAAATGCGATTTTCTAGCAATCTAGAAGAGCTAGAGCCAAAATAACGAAAATCTGTGATCACTACTAAAAATTGGATTTTCTTAGGATTTTTATATGAAAAACTTCAAATGCGATTTTCTAGCAATCTAGAAGAGCTAGAGCCAAAATAACGAAAATCTGTGATCAATACTAAAAATTGGATTTTCTTAGGATTTTTATATGAAAAACTTTAAATGCGATTTAAATAACGAAAATCTGTGATCACTACTAAAAATTGGATTTTCTTAGGATTTTTATATGAAAAACTTCAAATGCGATTTTCTAGCAATCTAGAAGAGCTAGAGCCAAAATAACGAAAATCTGTGATCACTACTAAAAATTGGATTTTCTTAGGATTTTTATATGAAAAAATTGGATTTTCTTAGGATTTTAATATGAAAAACTTTAAATGCGATTTTCTAGCAATCTAGAAGAGCTAGAGCCAAAATAACGAAAATCTGTGATCACTACTAAAAATTGGATTTTCTTAGGATTTTAATATGAAAAACTTTAAATGCGATTTTCTAGCAATCTAGAAGAGCTAGAGCCAAAATAACGAAAATCTGTGAACACTACTAAAAATTGGATTTTCTTAGGATTTTAATATGAAAAACTTCAAATGCGATTTTCTAGCAATCTAGAAGAGCTAGAGCCAAAATAACGAAAATCTGTGATCACTACTAAAAATTGGATTTTCTTAGGATTTTTATATGAAAAACTTTAAATGCGATTTTCTAGCAATCTAGAAGAGCTAGAGCCAAAATAACGAAAATCTGTGATCACTACTAAAAATTGGATTTTCTTAGGATTTTTATATGAAAAACTTTAAATGCGATTTTCTAGCAATCTAGAAGAGCTAGAGCCAAAATAACGAAAATCTGTGATCACTACTAAAAATTGGATTTTCTTAGGATTTTTATATGAAAAACTTCAAATGCGATTTTCTAGCAATCTAGAAGAGCTGAGCCAAAATAACGAAAATCTGTGATCACTACTTAAAATTGGATTTTCTTAGGATTTTTATATGAAAAACTTCAAATGCGATTTTCTAGCAATCTAGAAGAGCTAGAGCCAAAATAACGAAAATCTGTGATCACTACTAAAAATTGGATTTTCTTAGGATTTTTATATGAAAACTTCAAATGCGATTTTCTAGCAATCTAGAAGAGCTAGAGCCAAAATAACGAAAATCTGTGATCACTACTAAAAATTGGATTTTCTTAGGATTTTTATATGAAAAACTGTAAATGCGATTTTCTAGCAATCTAGAAGAGCTAGAGCCAAAATAACGAAAATCTGTGATCACTACTAAAAATTGGATTTTCTTAGGATTTTTATATGAAAAACTTTAAATGCGATTTTCTAGCAATCTAGAAGAGCTAGAGCCAAAATAACGAAAATCTGTGATCACTACTAAAAATTGGATTTTCTTAGGATTTTTATATGAACAACTTTAAATGCGATTTTCTAGCAATCTAGAAGAGCTAGAGCCAAAATAACGAAAATCTGTGATCACTATTAAAAATTGGATTTTCTTAGGATTTTTATATGAACAACTTTAAATGCGATTTTCTAGCAATCTAGAAGAGCTAGAGCCAAAATAACGAAAATCTGTGATCACTACTAAAAATTGGATTTTCTTAGGATTTTTATATGAAAAACTTTAAATGCGATTTTCTAGTAATCTAGAAGAGCTAGAGCCAAAATAACGAAAATCTGTGATCACTACTAAAAATTGGATTTTCTTAGGATTTTTATATGAAAAAATTCAAATGCGATTTTCTAGCAATCTAGAAGAGCTAGAGCCAAAATAACGAAAATCTGTGATCACTACTAAAAATTGGATTTTCTTAGGATTTTTATATGAAAAACTTCAAATGCGATTTTCTAGCAATCTAGAAGAGCTAGAGCCAAAATAACGAAAATCTGTGATCACTACTAAAAATTGGAGTTTCTTAGGATTTTTATATGAAAAACTTCAAATGCGATTTTCTAGCAATCTAAGAGCTAGAGCCAAAATAACGAAAATCTGTGATCACTACCAAAAATTGGATTTTCTTAGGATTTTTATATGAAAAACTTCAAATGCGATTTTCTAGCAATCTAGAAGAGCTAGAGCCAAAATAACGAAAATCTGTGATCACTACTAAAAATTGGATTTTCTTAGGATTTTTATATGAAAAACTTCAAATGCGATTTTCTAGCAATCTAGAAGAGCTAGAGCCAAAATAACGAAAATCTGTGATCACTACTAAAAATTGGAGTTTCTTAGGATTTTTATATGAAAAACTTTAAATGCGATTTTCTAGCAATCTAGAAGAGCTAGAGCCAAAATAACGAAAATCTGTGATCACTACTAAAAATTGGATTTTCTTAGGATTTTTATATGCAAAACTTCAAATGCGATTTTCTAGCAATCTAGAAGAGCTAGAGCCAAAATAACGAAAATCTGTGATCACTACTAAAAATTGGATTTTCTTAGGATTTTTATATGCAAAACTTCAAATGCGATTTTCTAGCAATCTAGAAGAGCTAGAGAAAAATAACGAAAATGTGTGATCACTACTAAAAATTGGATTTTCTTAGGATTTTTATATGCAAAACTTCAAATGCGATTTTATAGCAATCTAGAAGAGCTAGAGCCAAAATAACGAAAATCTGTGATCACTACTAAAAATTGGATTTTCTTAGGATTTTTATATGCAAAACTTCAAATGCGATTTTCTAGCAATCTAGAAGAGCTAGAGCCAAAATAACGAAAATCTGTGATCACTACTAAAAATTGGATTTTCTTAGGATTTTTATATGCAAAACTTCAAATGCGATTTTCTAGCAATCTAGAAGAGCTAGAGCCAAAATAACGAAAATCTGTGATCACTACTAAAAATTGGATTTTCTTAGGATTTTTATATGCAAAACTTCAAATGCGATTTTCTAGCAATCTAGAAGAGCTAGAGCCAAAATAACGAAAATCTGTGATCACTACTAAAAATTGGATTTTCTTAGGATTTTTATATGCAAAACTTCAAATGCGATTTTCTAGCAATCTAGAAGAGCTAGAGAAAAATAACGAAAATGTGTGATCACTACTAAAAATTGGATTTTCTTAGGATTTTTATATGCAAAACTTCAAATGCGATTTTATAGCAATCTAGAAGAGCTAGAGCCAAAATAACGAAAATCTGTGATCACTACTAAAAATTGGATTTTCTTAGGATTTTTATATGCAAAACTTCAAATGCGATTTTCTAGCAATCTAGAAGAGCTAGAGCCAAAATAACGAAAATCTGTGATCACTACTAAAAATTGGATTTTCTTAGGATTTTTATATGAAAAACTTTAAATGCGATTTTCTAGCAATCTAGAAGAGCTAGAGCCAAAATAACGAAAATCTGTGATCACTACTAAAAATTGGATTTTCTTAGGATTTTTATATGAAAAACTTTAAATGCGATTTTCTAGCAATCTAAAAGAGCTAGAGCCAAAATAACGAAAATCTGTGATCACTACTAAAAATTGGATTTTCTTAGGATTTTTATATGAAAAACTTTAAATGCGATTTTCTAGCAATCTAAAAGAGCTAGAGCCAAAATAACGAAAATGTGTGATCACTACTATAAATTGAATTTTCTTAGGACTTTTATATGAAAAACTTTAAATGCGATTTTCTAGCAATCTAGAAGAGCTAGAGCCAAAATAACGAAAATGTGTGATCACTACTAAAAATTGGATTTTCTTAGGATTTTTATATGAAAAACTTCAAATGCGATTTTCTAGCAATCTAGAAGAGCTAGAGCCAAAATAACGAAAATCTGTGATCACTACTAAAAATTGGATTTTCTTAGGATTTTTAATGAAAAACTTTAAATGCGATTTTCTAGCAATCTAGAAGAGCTAGAGCCAAAATAACGAAAATGTGTGATCACTACTAAAAATTGGATTTTCTTAGGATTTTTATATGAAAACTTCAAATGCGATTTTCTAGCAATCTAGAAGAGCTAGAGCCAAAATAACGAAAATCTGTGATCACTACTGAAAATTGGATTTTCTTAGGATTTTTATATGAAAAACTTTAAATGCGATTTTCTAGCAATCTAGAAGAGCTAGAGCCAAAATAACGAAAATCTGTGATCACTACTAAAAATTGGATTTTCTTAGGATTTTTATATGAAAAACTTCAAATGCGATTTTCTAGCAATCTAGAAGAGCTAGAGCCAAAATAACGAAAATGTGTGATCACTACTAAAAATTGAATTTTCTTAGGACTTTTATATGAAAAACTTTAAATGCGGTTTTCTAGCAATCTAGAAGAGCTAGAGCCAAAATAACGAAAATCTGTGATCACTACTAAAAATTGGATTTTCTTAGGATTTTTATATGAAAAACTTCAAATGCGATTTTCTAGCAATCTAGAAGAGCTAGAGCCAAAATAACGAAAATGTGTGATCACTACTAAAAATTGAATTTTCTTAGGACTTTTATATGAAAAACTTTAAATGCGGTTTTCTAGCAATCTAGAAGAGCTAGAGCCAAAATAACGAAAATCTGTGATCACTACTAAAAATTGGATTTTCTTAGGATTTTTATATGAAAAACTTCAAATGCGATTTTCTAGCAATCTAGAAGAGCTAGAGCCAAAATAACGAAAATCTGTGATCACTACTAAAAATTGGATATTCTTAGGATTTTTAATGAAAAACTTTAAATGCGATTTTCTAGCAATCTAGAAGAGCTAGAGCCAAAATAACGAAAATCTGTGATCACTACTAAAAATTGAATTTTCTTAGGATTTTAATATGAAAAACTTTAAATGCGATTTTCTAGCAATCTAGAAGAGCTAGAGCCAAAATAACGAAAATCTGTGATCACTACTAAAAATTGGATTTTCTTAGGATTTTTATATGAAAAACTTCAAATGCGATTTTCTAGCAATCTAGAAGAGCTAGAGAAAAATAACGAAAATGTGTGATCACTACTAAAAATTGGATTTTCTTAGGATTTTTATATGCAAAACTTCAAATGCGATTTTCTAGCAACCTAGAAGAGCTAGAGCCAAAATAACGAAAATCTGTGATCTCTACTAAAAATTGGATTTTCTTAGGATTTTTATATGCAAAACTTCAAATGCGATTTTCTAGCAATCTAGAAGAGCTAGAGAAAAATAACGAAAATGTGTGATCACTACTAAAAATTGGATTTTCTTAGGATTTTTATATGCAAAACTTCAAATGCGATTTTCTAGCAATCTAGAAGCGCTAGAGCCAAAATAACGAAAATCTGTGATCACTACTAAAAATTGGATTTTCTTAGGATTTTTATATGCAAAACTTCAAATGCGATTTTCTAGCAATCTAGAAGAGCTAGAGCCAAAATAACGAAAATCTGTGATCACTACTAAAAATTGGATTTTCTTAGGATTTTTATATGAAAAACTTTAAATGCGATTTTCTAGCAATCTAGAAGAGCTAGAGCCAAAATAACGAAAATCTGTGATCACTACTAAAAATTGGATTTTCTTAGGATTTTTATATGAAAAACTTCAAATGCGATTTTCTAGCAATCTAGAAGAGCTAGAGAAAAATAACGAAAATGTGTGATCACTACTAAAAATTGGATTTTCTTAGGATTTTTATATGCAAAACTTCAAATGCGATTTTCTAGCAACCTAGAAGAGCTAGAGAAAAATAACGAAAATGTGTGTTCACTACTAAAAATTGGATTTTCTTAGGATTTTTATATGCAAAACTTCAAATGCGATTTTCTAGCAATCTAGAAGAGCTAGAGCCAAAATAACGAAAATCTGTGATCACTACTAAAAATTGGATTTTCTTAGGATTTTTATATGCAAAACTTCAAATGCGATTTTCTAGCAATCTAGAAGAGCTAGAGCCAAAATAACGAAAATCTGTGATCACTACTAAAAATTGGATTTTCTTAGGATTTTTATATGCAAAACTTCAAATGCGATTTTCTAGCAATCTAGAAGAGCTAGAGAAAAATAACGAAAATGTGTGATCACTACTAAAAATTGTATTTTCTTAGGATTTTTATATGCAAAACTTCAAATGCGATTTTCTAGCAATCTAGAAGAGCTAGAGCCAAAATAACGAAAATCTGTGATCACTACTAAAAATTGGATTTTCTTAGGATTTTTATATGCAAAACTTCAAATGCGATTTTCTAGCAATCTAGAAGAGCTAGAGCCAAAATAACGAAAATCTGTGATCACTACTAAAAATTGGATTTTCTTAGGATTTTTATATGAAAAACTTCAAATGCGATTTTCTAGCAATCTGGAAGAGCTAGAGCCAAAATAACGAAAATCTGTGATCACTACTAAAAATTGAATTTTCTTAGGATTTTAATATGAAAAACTTTAAATGCGATTTTCTAGCAATCTAGAAGAGCTAGAGCCAAAATAACGAAAATCTGTGATCACTACTAAAAATTGGATTTTCTTAGGATTTTCATATGCAAAACTTCAAATGCGATTTTCTAGCAACCTAGAAGAGCTAGAGAAAAATAACGAAAATGTGTGTTCACTACTAAAAATTGGATTTTCTTAGGATTTTTATATGCAAAACTTCAAATGCGATTTTCTAGCAATCTAGAAGAGCTAGAGCCAAAATAACGAAAATCTGTGATCACTACTAAAAATTGGATTTTCTTAGGATTTTTATATGCAAAACTTCAAATGCGATTTTCTAGCAATCTAGAAGAGCTAGAGCCAAAATAACGAAAATCTGTGATCACTACTAAAAATTGGATTTTCTTAGGATTTTTATATGAAAAACTTCAAATGCGATTTTCTAGCAATCTAGAAGAGCTAGAGAAAAATAACGAAAATGTGTGATCACTACTAAAAATTGGATTTTCTTAGGATTTTTATATGCAAAACTTCAAATGCGATTTTCTAGCAACCTAGAAGAGCTAGAGCCAAAATAACGAAAATCTGTGATCTCTACTAAAAATTGGATTTTCTTAGGATTTTTATATGCAAAACTTCAAATGCGATTTTCTAGCAATCTAGAAGAGCTAGAGAAAAATAACGAAAATGTGTGATCACTACTAAAAATTGGATTTTCTTAGGATTTTTATATGCAAAACTTCAAATGCGATTTTCTAGCAATCTAGAAGCGCTAGAGCCAAAATAACGAAAATCTGTGATCACTACTAAAAATTGGATTTTCTTAGGATTTTTATATGCAAAACTTCAAATGCGATTTTCTAGCAATCTAGAAGAGCTAGAGCCAAAATAACGAAAATCTGTGATCACTACTAAAAATTGGATTTTCTTAGGATTTTTATATGAAAAACTTCAAATGCGATTTTCTAGCAACCTAGAAGAGCTAGAGAAAAATAACGAAAATGTGTGTTCACTACTAAAAATTGGATTTTCTTAGGATTTTTATATGCAAAACTTCAAATGCGATTTTCTAGCAATCTAGAAGAGCTAGAGAAAAATAACGAAAATGTGTGATCACTACTAAAAATTGTATTTTCTTAGGATTTTTATATGCAAAACTTCAAATGCGATTTTCTAGCAATCTAGAAGAGCTAGAGCCAAAATAACGAAAATCTGTGATCACTACTAAAAATTGGATTTTCTTAGGATTTTTATATGCAAAACTTCAAATGCGATTTTCTAGCAATCTAGAAGAGCTAGAGCCAAAATAACGAAAATCTGTGATCACTACTAAAAATTGGATTTTCTTAGGATTTTTATATGAAAAACTTCAAATGCGATTTTCTAGCAATCTGGAAGAGCTAGAGCCAAAATAACGAAAATCTGTGATCACTACTAAAAATTGGATTTTCTTAGGATTTTTATATGAAAAACTTCAAATGCGATTTTCTAGCAATCTAGAAGAGCTAGAGAAAAATAACGAAAATGTGTGATCACTACTAAAAATTGGATTTTCTTAGGATTTTTATATGCAAAACTTCAAATGCGATTTTCTAGCAATCTAGAAGAGCTAGAGCCAAAATAACGAAAATCTGTGATCACTACTAAAAATTGGATTTTCTTAGGATTTTTATATGCAAAACTTCAAATGCGATTTTCTAGCAATCTAGAAGAGCTAGAGAAAAATAACGAAAATGTGTGATCACTACTAAAAATTGTATTTTCTTAGGATTTTTATATGCAAAACTTCAAATGCGATTTTCTAGCAATCTAGAAGAGCTAGAGCCAAAATAACGAAAATCTGTGATCACTACTAAAAATTGGATTTTCTTAGGATTTTTATATGCAAAACTTCAAATGCGATTTTCTAGCAATCTAGAAGAGCTAGAGCCAAAATAACGAAAATCTGTGATCACTACTAAAAATTGGATTTTCTTAGGATTTTTATATGAAAAACTTCAAATGCGATTTTCTAGCAATCTGGAAGAGCTAGAGCCAAAATAACGAAAATCTGTGATCACTACTAAAAATTGAATTTTCTTAGGATTTTAATATGAAAAACTTTAAATGCGATTTTCTAGCAATCTGGAAGAGCTAGAGCCAAAATAACGAAAATCTGTGATCACTACTAAAAATTGAATTTTCTTAGGATTTTAATATGATAAACTTCAAATGCAATTTTCTAGCAACCTAGAAGAGCTAGAGCCAAAATAACGAAAATGTGTGATCACTACTAAAAATTGGATTTTCTTAGGACTTTTATATGAAAAACTTCAAATGCGATTTTCTAGCAATCTAGAAGAGCTAGAGCCAAAATAACGAAAATCTGTGATCACTACTAAAAATTGGATTTTCTTAGGATTTTTAATGAAAAACTTTAAATGCGATTTTCTAGCAATCTAGAAGAGCTAGAGCCAAAATAACGAAAATCTGTGATCACTACTAAAAATTGGATTTTCTTAGGATTTTTATATGAAAAACTTCAAATGCGATTTTCTAGCAATCTAGAAGAGCTAGAGCCAAAATAACGAAAATCTGTGATCACTACTAAAAATTGGATTTTCTTAGGATTTTTATATGAAAAACTTCAAATGCGATTTTCTAGCAATCTAGAAGAGCTAGAGCCAAAATAACGAAAATCTGTGATCACTACTAAAAATTGGATTTTCTTAGGATTTTTATATGCAAAACTTCAAATGCGATTTTCTAGCAATCTAGAAGAGCTAGAGCCAAAATAACGAAAATCTGTGATCACTACTAAAAATTGGATTTTCTTAGGATTTTTAATGAAAAACTTTAAATGCGATTTTCTAGCAATCTAGAAGAGCTAGAGCCAAAATAACGAAAATCTGTGATCACTACTAAAAATTGATTTTCTTAGGATTTTTAATGAAAAACTTTAAATGCGATTTTCTAGCAATCTAGAAGAGCTAGAGCCAAAATAACGAAAATCTGTGATCACTACTAAAAATTGGATTTTCTTAGGATTTTATATGAAAATTGATTTTCTTAGGATTTTAATATGAAAAACTTTAAATGCGATTTTCTAGCAATCTAGAAGAGCTAGAGCCAAAATAACGAAAATCTGTGATCACTACTAAAAATTGGATTTTCTTAGGATTTTAATATGAAAAACTTTAAATGCGATTTTCTAGCAATCTAGAAGAGCTAGAGCCAAAATAACGAAAATCTGTGATCACTACTAAAAATTGGATTTTCTTAGGATTTTTATATGAAAAACTTTAAATGCGATTTTCTAGCAATCTAGAAGAGCTAGAGCCAAAATAACGAAAATCTGTGATCACTACTAAAAATTGGATTTTCTTAGGATTTTTATATGAAAAACTTCAAATGCGATTTTCTAGCAATCTAGAAGAGCTAGAGCCAAAATAACGAAAATCTGTGATCACTACTAAAAATTGGATTTTCTTAGGATTTTTAATGAAAAACTTTAAATGCGATTTTCTAGCAATCTAGAAGAGCTAGAGCCAAAATAACGAAAATCTGTGATCACTACTAAAAATTGGATTTTCTTAGGATTTTTATATGAAAAAATTGGATTTTCTTAGGATTTTAATATGAAAAACTTTAAATGCGATTTTCTAGCAATCTAGAAGAGCTAGAGCCAAAATAACGAAAATCTGTGATCACTACTAAAAATTGGATTTTCTTAGGATTTTAATATGAAAAACTTTAAATGCGATTTTCTAGCAATCTAGAAGAGCTAGAGCCAAAATAACGAAAATCTGTGATCACTACTAAAAATTGGATTTTCTTAGGATTTTAATATGAAAAACTTCAAATGCGATTTTCTAGCAATCTAGAAGAGCTAGAGCCAAAATAACGAAAATCTGTGATCACTACTAAAAATTGGATTTTCTTAGGATTTTTATATGAAAAACTTTAAATGCGATTTTCTAGCAATCTAGAAGAGCTAGAGCCAAAATAACGAAAATCTCTGATCACTACTAAAAATTGGATTTTCTTAGGATTTTTATATGAAAAACTTTAAATGCGATTTTCTAGCAATCTAGAAGAGCTAGAGCCAAAATAACGAAAATCTGTGATCACTACTAAAAATTGGATTTTCTTAGGATTTTTATATGAAAAACTTCAAATGCGATTTTCTAGCAATCTAGAAGAGCTAGAGCCAAAATAACGAAAATCTGTGATCACTACTAAAAATTGGATTTTCTTAGGATTTTTATATGAACAACTTTAAATGCGATTTTCTAGCAATCTAGAAGAGCTAGAGCCAAAATAACGAAAATCTGTGATCACTACTAAAAATTGGATTTTCTTAGGATTTTTATATGAAAAACTTTAAATGCGATTTTCTAGCAATCTAGAAGAGCTAGAGCCAAAATAACGAAAATCTGTGATCACTACTAAAAATTGGATTTTCTTAGGATTTTTATATGAAAAAATTCAAATGCGATTTTCTAGCAATCTAGAAGAGCTAGAGCCAAAATAACGAAAATCTGTGATCACTACTAAAAATTGGATTTTCTTAGGATTTTTATATGAAAAAATTCAAATGCGATTTTCTAGCAATCTAGAAGAGCTAGAGCCAAAATAACGAAAATCTGTGATCACTACTAAAAATTGGATTTTCTTAGGATTTATATATGAAAAACTTCAAATGCGATTTTCTAGCAATCTAGAAGAGCTAGAGCCAAAATAACGAAAATCTGTGATCACTACTAAAAATTGGATTTTCTTAGGACTTTTATTTGAAAAACTTCAAATGCGATTTTCTAGCAATCTAGAAGAGCTAGAGCCAAAATAACGAAAATCTGTGATCACTACTAAAAATTGGATTTGCTTAGGACTTTTATAGGAAAAACTTTAAATGCGATTTTCTAGCAATCTAGAAGAGCTAGAGCCAAAATAACGAAAATCTGTGATCACTACTAAAAATTGGATTTGCTTAGGACTTTTATATGAAAAACTTTAAATGCGATTTTCTAGCAATCTAGAAGAGCTAGAGCCAAAATAACGAAAATCTGTGATCACTACTAAAATTGGATTTTCTTAGGACTTTTATATGAAAAACTTTAAATGCGATTTTCTAGCAATCTAGAAGAGCTAGAGCCAAAATAACGAAAATCTGTGATCACTACTAAAAATTGGATTTTCTTAGGATTTTTATATGAAAAACTTTAAATGCGATTTTCTAGCAATCTAGATGAGCTAGAGCCAAAATAACGAAAATCTGTGATCACTACTTAAAATTGGATTTTCTTAGGATTTTTATATGAAAAACTTCAAAGCGATTTTCTAGCAATCTAGAAGAGCTAGAGCCAAAATAACGAAAATCTGTGATCACTACTTAAAATTGGATTTTCTTAGGATTTTTATATGAAAAACTTCAAAAGCGATTTTCTAGCAATCTAGAAGAGCTAGAGCCAAAATAACGAAAATCTGTGATCACTACTAAAAATTGGATTTTCTTAGGATTTTTATATGAAAAACTTTAAATGCGATTTTCTAGCAATCTAGAAGAGCTAGAGCCAAAATAACGAAAATCTGTGATCACTACTAAAAATTGGATTTTCTTAGGATTTTTATATGAAAAACTTTAAATGCGATTTTCTAGCAATCTAGATGAGCTAGAGCCAAAATAACGAAAATCTGTGATCACTACTTAAAATTGGATTTTCTTAGGATTTTTATATGAAAAACTTCAAAAGCGATTTTCTAGCAATCTAGAAGAGCTAGAGCCAAAATAACGAAAATCTGTGATCACTACTTAAAATTGGATTTTCTTAGGACTTTTATATGAAAAACTTTAAATGCGATTTTCTAGCAATCTAGAAGAGCTAGAGCCAAAATAACGAAAATCTGTGATCACTACTAAAAATTGGATTTTCTTAGGATTTTAATATGAAAAACTTCAAATGCGATTTTCTAGCAATCTAGAAGAGCTAGAGCCAAAATAACGAAAATCTGTGATCACTACTAAAAATTGGATTTTCTTAGGACTTTTATTTGAAAAACTTCAAATGCGATTTTCTAGCAATCTAGAAGAGCTAGAGCCAAAATAACGAAAATCTGTGATCACTACTAAAAATTGGATTTGCTTAGGACTTTTATAGGAAAAACTTTAAATGCGATTTTCTAGCAATCTAGAAGAGCTAGAGCCAAAATAACGAAAATCTGTGATCACTACTAAAAATTGGATTTGCTTAGGACTTTTATATGAAAAACTTTAAATGCGATTTTCTAGCAATCTAGAAGAGCTAGAGCCAAAATAACGAAAATCTGTGATCACTACTAAAATTGGATTTTCTTAGGACTTTTATATGAAAAACTTTAAATGCGATTTTCTAGCAATCTAGAAGAGCTAGAGCCAAAATAACGAAAATCTGTGATCACTACTAAAAATTGGATTTTCTTAGGATTTTAATATGAAAAACTTCAAATGCGATTTTCTAGCAATCTAGAAGAGCTAGAGCCAAAATAACGAAAATCTGTGATCACTACTAAAAATTGGATTTTCTTAGGATTTTAATATGAAAAACTTCAAATGCGATTTTCTAGCAATCTAGAAGAGCTAGAGCCAAAATAACGAAAATCTGTGATCACTACTAAAAATTGGATTTTCTTAGGATTTTTATATGAAAAACTTTAAATGCGATTTTCTAGCAATCTAGATGAGCTAGAGCCAAAATAACGAAAATCTGTGATCACTACTTAAAATTGGATTTTCTTAGGATTTTTATATGAAAAACTTCAAAAGCGATTTTCTAGCAATCTAGAAGAGCTAGAGCCAAAATAACGAAAATCTGTGATCACTACTTAAAATTGGATTTTCTTAGGATTTTTATATGCAAAACTTCAAATGCGATTTTCTAGCAATCTAGAAGAGCTAGAGCCAAAATAACGAAAATCTGTGATCACTACTAAAAATTGGATTTTCTTAGGATTTTTATATGAAAAACTTTAAATGCGATTTTCTAGCAATCTAGAAGAGCTAGAGCCAAAATAACGAAAATCTGTGATCACTACTAAAAATTGGATTTTCTTAGGATTTTAATATGAAAAACTTTAAATGCGATTTTCTAGCAATCTAGAAGAGCTAGAGCCAAAATAACGAAAATCTGTGATCACTACTAAAAATTGGATTTTCTTAGGATTTTAATATGAAAAACTTCAAATGCGATTTTCTAGCAATCTAGAAGAGCTAGAGCCAAAATAACGAAAATCTGTGATCACTACTAAAAATTGGATTTTCTTAGGATTTTTATATGAAAAACTTTAAATGCGATTTTCTAGCAATCTAGAAGAGCTAGAGCCAAAATAACGAAAATCTGTGATCACTACTTAAAATTGGATTTTCTTAGGATTTTTATATGAAAAACTTCAAAAGCGATTTTCTAGCAATCTAGAAGAGCTAGAGCCAAAATAACGAAAATCTGTGATCACTACTAAAAATTGGATTTTCTTAGGATTTTTATATGAAAAACTTCAAATGCGATTTTCTAGCAATCTAGAAGAGCTAGAGCCAAAATAACGAAAATCTGTGATCACTACTAAAAATTGGATTTTCTTAGGATTTTAATATGAAAAACTTCAAATGCGATTTTCTAGCAATCTAGAAGAGCTAGAGCCAAAATAACGAAAATCTGTGATCACTACTAAAAATTGGATTTTCTTAGGATTTTAATATGAAAAACTTCAAATGCGATTTTCTAGCAATCTAGAAGAGCTAGAGCCAAAATAACGAAAATCTGTGATCACTACTAAAAATTGGATTTTCTTAGGATTTTTATATGAAAAACTTTAAATGCGATTTTCTAGCAATCTAGAAGAGCTAGAGCCAAAATAACGAAAATCTGTGATCACTACTAAAAATTGGATTTTCTTAGGATTTTAATATGAAAAACTTCAAATGCGATTTTCTAGCAATCTAGAAGAGCTAGAGCCAAAATAACGAAAATCTGTGATCACTACTAAAAATTGGATTTTCTTAGGATTTTAATATGAAAAACTTCAAATGCGATTTTCTAGCAATCTAGAAGAGCTAGAGCCAAAATAACGAAAATCTGTGATCACTACTTAAAATTGGATTTTCTTAGGATTTTTATATGAAAAACTTTAAATGCGATTTTCTAGCAATCTAGAAGAGCTAGAGCCAAAATAACGAAAATCTGTGATCACTACTAAAAATTGGATTTTCTTAGGATTTTAATATGAAAAACTTCAAATGCGATTTTCTAGCAATCTAGAAGAGCTAGAGCCAAAATAACGAAAATCTGTGATCACTACTAAAAATTGGATTTTCTTAGGATTTTAATATGAAAAACTTCAAATGCGATTTTCTAGCAATCTAGAAGAGCTAGAGCCAAAATAACGAAAATCTGTGATCACTACTTAAAATTGGATTTTCTTAGGATTTTTATATGAAAAACTTTAAATGCGATTTTCTAGCAATCTAGAAGAGCTAGAGCCAAAATAACGAAAATCTGTGATCACTACTAAAAATTGGATTTTCTTAGGATTTTATATGAAAAACTTTAAATGCGATTTTCTAGCAATCTAGATGAGCTAGAGCCAAAATAACGAAAATCTGTGATCACTACTAAAAATTGGATTTTCTTAGGATTTTTATATGAAAAACTTTAAATGCGATTTTCTAGCAATCTAGAAGAGCTAGAGCCAAAATAACGAAAATCTGTGATCACTACTTAAAATTGGATTTTCTTAGGATTTTTATATGAAAAACTTCAAATGCGATTTTCTAGCAATCTAGAAGAGCTAGAGCCAAAATAACGAAAATCTGTGATCACTACTAAAAATTGGATTTTCTTAGGATTTTTATATGAAAAACTTTAAATGCGATTTTCTAGCAATCTAGATGAGCTAGAGCCAAAATAACGAAAATCTGTGATCACTACTAAAAATTGGATTTTCTTAGGATTTTTATATGAAAAACTTTAAATGCGATTTTCTAGCAATCTAGAAGAGCTAGAGCCAAAATAACGAAAATCTGTGATCACTACTTAAAATTGGATTATCTTAGGATTTTTATATGAAAAACTTTAAATGCGATTTTCTAGCAATCTAGAAGAGCTAGAGCCAAAATAACGAAAATCTGTGATCACTACTAAAAATTGGATTTTCTTAGGATTTTTATATGAAAAACTTTAAATGCGATTTTCTAGCAATCTAGATGAGCTAGAGCCAAAATAACGAAAATCTGTGATCACTACTTAAAATTGGATTTTCTTAGGATTTTTATATGAAAAACTTCAAAAGCGATTTTCTAGCAATCTAGAAGAGCTAGAGCCAAAATAACGAAAATCTGTGATCACTACTTAAAATTGGATTTTCTTAGGATTTTTATATGAAAAACTTCAAAAGCGATTTTCTAGCAATCTAGAAGAGCTAGAGCCAAAATAACGAAAATCTGTGATCACTACTAAAAATTGGATTTTCTTAGGATTTTTATATGAAAAACTTTAAATGCGATTTTCTAGCAATCTAGAAGAGCTAGAGCCAAAATAACGAAAATCTGTGATCACTACTAAAAATTGGATTTTCTTAGGATTTTAATATGAAAAACTTCAAATGCGATTTTCTAGCAATCTAGAAGAGCTAGAGCCAAAATAACGAAAATCTGTGATCACTACTAAAAATTGGATTTTCTTAGGATTTTTATATGAAAAACTTTAAATGCGATTTTCTAGCAATCTAGAAGAGCTAGAGCCAAAATAACGAAAATCTGTGATCACTACTTAAAATTGGATTTTCTTAGGATTTTTATATGAAAAACTTCAAAAGCGATTTTCTAGCTATCTAGAAGAGCTAGAGCCAAAATAACGAAAATCTGTGATCACTACTTAAAATTGGATTTTCTTAGGATTTTTATATGAAAAACTTCAAATGCGATTTTCTAGCAATCTAGAA
>CASGGT010000101.1:0-30530 GCA_949318255.1 Pollenia labialis | reverse complement strand
ATCACAGATTTTCATTATTTTGGCTCTAGCTCTTCTAGTTTGCTAGAAAATCGCATTTAAAGTTTTTCATATAAAAATCCTAAGAAAATCCAATTTTTTGTAGTGATCACAGATTTTTCATTATTTTGGCTCTAGCTCTTCTAGTTTGCTAGAAAATCGCATTTAAAGTTTTTTCATATAAAAATCCTAAGAAAATCCAATTTTTAGTAGTGATCACAGATTTTCATTATTTTGGCTCTAGCTCTTCTAGTTTGCTAGAAAATCGCATTTAAAGTTTTTTCATATAAAAATCCCTAAGAAAATCCAATTTTTTGTAGTGATCACAGATTTTCATTATTTTGGCTCTAGCTCTTCTAGTTTGCTAGAAAATCGCATTTAAAGTTTTTCATATAAAAATCCTAAGAAAATCCAATTTTTAGTAGTGATCACAGATTTTCATTATTTTGGCTCTAGCTCTTCTAGTTTGCTAGAAAATCGCATTTAAAGTTTTTCATATAAAAATCCTAAGAAAATCCAATTTTTTGTAGTGATCACAGATTTTCATTATTTTGGCTCTAGCTCTTCTAGTTTGCTAGAAAATCGCATTTAAAGTTTTTCATATAAAAATCCTAAGAAAATCCAATTTTTAGTAGTGATCACAGATTTTCATTATTTTGGCTCTAGCTCTTCTAGTTTGCTAGAAAATCGCATTTAAAGTTTTTCATATAAAAATCCTAAGAAAATCCAATTTTTTAGTAGTGATCACAGATTTTCATTATTTTGGCTCTAGCTCTTCTAGTTTGCTAGAAAATCGCATTTAAAGTTTTTCATATAAAAATCCTAAGAAAATCCAATTTTAGTAGTGATCACAGATTTTCATTATTTTGGCTCTAGCTCTTCTAGTTTGCTAGAAAATCGCATTTAAAGTTTTTCATATAAAAATCCTAAGAAAATCCAATTTTTTGTAGTGATCACAGATTTTCATTATTTTGGCTCTAGCTCTTCTAGTTTGCTAGAAAATCGCATTTAAAGTTTTTCATATAAAAATCCTAAGAAAATCCAATTTTTTGTAGTGATCACAGATTTTCATTATTTTGGCTCTAGCTCTTCTAGTTTGCTAGAAAATCGCATTTAAAGTTTTTCATATAAAAATCCTAAGAAAATCCAATTTTTAGTAGTGATCACAGATTTTCATTATTTTGGCTCTAGCTCTTCTAGTTTGCTAGAAAATCGCATTTAAAGTTTTTCATATAAAAATCCTAAGAAAATCCAATTTTTTGTAGTGATCACAGATTTTCATTATTTTGGCTCTAGCTCTTCTAGTTTGCTAGAAAATCGCATTTAAAGTTTTTCATATAAAAATCCTAAGAAAATCCAATTTTTTGTAGTGATCACAGATTTTCATTATTTTGGCTCTAGCTCTTCTAGTTTGCTAGAAATCGCATTTAAAGTTTTTCATATAAAAATCCTAAGAAAATCCAATTTTTAGTAGTGATCACAGATTTTCATTATTTTGGCTCTAGCTCTTCTAGTTTGCTAGAAAATCGCATTTAAAGTTTTTCATATAAAAATCCTAAGAAAATCCAATTTTTTGTAGTGATCACAGATTTTCATTATTTTGGCTCTAGCTCTTCTAGTTTGCTAGAAAATCGCATTTAAAGTTTTTCATATAAAAATCCTAAGAAAATCCAATTTTTAGTAGTGATCACAGATTTTCATTATTTTGGCTCTAGCTCTTCTAGTTTGCTAGAAAATCGCATTTAAAGTTTTTCATATAAAAATCCTAAGAAAATCCAATTTTTTGTAGTGATCACAGATTTTCATTATTTTGGCTCTAGCTCTTCTAGTTTGCTAGAAAATCGCATTTAAAGTTTTTCATATAAAATCCTAAGAAAATCCAATTTTTAGTAGTGATCACAGATTTTCATTATTTTGGCTCTAGCTCTTCTAGTTTGCTAGAAAATCGCATTTAAAGTTTTTCATATAAAAATCCTAAGAAAATCCAATTTTTTGTAGTGATCACAGATTTTCATTATTTTGGCTCTAGCTCTTCTAGTTTGCTAGAAAATCGCATTTAAAGTTTTTCATATAAAAATCCTAAGAAAATCCAATTTTTAGTAGTGATCACAGATTTTCATTATTTTGGCTCTAGCTCTTCTAGTTTGCTAGAAAATCGCATTTAAAGTTTTTCATATAAAAATCCTAAGAAAATCCAATTTTTAGTAGTGATCACAGATTTTCATTATTTTGGCTCTAGCTCTTCTAGTTTGCTAGAAAATCGCATTTAAAGTTTTTCATATAAAAATCCTAAGAAAATCCAATTTTTAGTAGTGATCACAGATTTTCATTATTTTGGCTCTAGCTCTTCTAGTTTGCTAGAAAATCGCATTTAAAGTTTTTCATATAAAAATCCTAAGAAAATCCAATTTTTTGTAGTGATCACAGATTTTCATTATTTTGGCTCTAGCTCTTCTAGTTTGCTAGAAAATCGCATTTAAAGTTTTTCATATAAAAATCCTAAGAAAATCCAATTTTTAGTAGTGATCACAGATTTTCATTATTTTGGCTCTAGCTCTTCTAGTTTGCTAGAAAATCGCATTTAAAGTTTTTCATATAAAAATCCTAAGAAAATCCAATTTTTTGTAGTGATCACAGATTTTCATTATTTTGGCTCTAGCTCTTCTAGTTTGCTAGAAAATCGCATTTAAAGTTTTTCATATAAAAATCCTAAGAAAATCCAATTTTTAGTAGTGATCACAGATTTTCATTATTTTGGCTCTAGCTCTTCTAGTTTGCTAGAAAATCGCATTTAAAGTTTTTCATATAAAAATCCTAAGAAAATCCAATTTTTGTAGTGATCACAGATTTTCATTATTTTGGCTCTAGCTCTTCTAGTTTGCTAGAAAATCGCATTTAAAGTTTTTCATATAAAAATCCTAAGAAAATCCAATTTTTAGTAGTGATCACAAATTTTCATTATTTTGGCTCTAGCTCTTCTAGTTTGCTAGAAAATCGCATTTAAAGTTTTTCATATAAAAATCCTAAGAAAATCCAATTTTTTGTAGTGATCACAGATTTTCATTATTTTGGCTCTAGCTCTTCTAGTTTGCTAGAAAATCGCATTTAAAGTTTTTCATATAAAAATCCTAAGAAAATCCAATTTTTAGTAGTGATCACAGAATTTCATTATTTTGGCTCTAGCTCTTCTAGTTTGCTAGAAAATCGCATTTAAAGTTTTTCATATAAAAATCCTAAGAAAATCCAATTTTTAGTAGTGATCACAGATTTTCATTATTTTGGCTCTAGCACTTCTAGTTTGCTAGAAAATCGCATTAAAGTTTTTCATATAAAAATCCTAAGAAAATCCAATTTTTAGTAGTGATCACAGATTTTCATTATTTTGGCTCTAGCTCTTCTAGTTTGCTAGAAAATCGCATTTAAAGTTTTTCATATAAAAATCCTAAGAAAATCCAATTTTTAGTAGTGATCACAGATTTTCATTATTTTGGCTCTAGCTCTTCTAGTTTGCTAGAAAATCGCATTTAAAGTTTTTTATATAAAAATCCTAAGAAAATCCAACTTTTTGGTAGTGATCACAGATTTTCATTATTTTGGCTCTAGCTCTTCTAGTTTGCTAGAAAATCGCATTTAAAGTTTTTCATATAAAAATCCTAAGAAAATCCAATTTTTAGTAGTGATCACAGATTTTCATTATTTTGGCTCTAGCACTTCTAGTTTGCTAGAAAATCGCATTTAAAGTTTTTCATATAAAAATCCTAAGAAAATCCAATTTTTAGTAGTGATCACAGATTTTCATTATTTTGGCTCTAGCTCTTCTAGTTTGCTAGAAAATCGCATTTAAAGTTTTTCATATAAAAATCCTAAGAAAATCCAATTTTTAGTAGTGATCACAGATTTTCATTATTTTGGCTCTAGCTCTTCTAGTTTGCTAGAAAATCGCATTTAAAGTTTTTATATAAAAATCCTAAGAAAATCCAACTTTTGGTAGTGATCACAGATTTTCATTATTTTGGCTCTAGCTCTTCTAGTTTGCTAGAAAATCGCATTTAAAGTTTTTCATATAAAAATCCTAAGAAAATCCAATTTTTAGTAGTGATCACAGATTTTCATTATTTTGGCTCTAGCACTTCTAGTTTGCTAGAAAATCGCATTTAAAGTTTTTCATATAAAAATCCTAAGAAAATCCAATTTTTAGTAGTGATCACAGATTTTCATTATTTTGGCTCTAGCTCTTCTAGTTTGCTAGAAAATCGCATTTAAAGTTTTTCATATAAAAATCCTAAGAAAATCCAATTTTTAGTAGTGATCACAGATTTTCATTATTTTGGCTCTAGCTCTTCTAGTTTGCTAGAAAATCGCATTTAAAGTTTTTTATATAAAAATCCTAAGAAAATCCAACTTTTGGTAGTGATCACAGATTTTCATTATTTTGGCTCTAGCTCTTCTAGTTTGCTAGAAAATCGCATTTAAAGTTTTTCATATAAAAATCCTAAGAAAATCCAATTTTTTGTAGTGATCACAGATTTTCATTATTTTGGCTCTAGCTCTTCTAGTTTGCTAGAAAATCGCATTTAAAGTCTTTCATATAAAAATCCTAAGAAAATCCAATTTTTAGTAGTGATCACAGATTTTCATTATTTTGGCTCTAGCTCTTCTAGTTTGCTAGAAAATCGCATTTAAAGTTTTTCATATAAAAATCCTAAGAAAATCCAATTTTTTGTAGTGATCACAGATTTTCATTATTTTGGCTCTAGCTCTTCTAGTTTGCTAGAAAATCGCATTTAAAGTTTTTCATATAAAAATCCTAAGAAAATCCAATTTTTAGTAGTGATCACATATTTTCATTATTTTGGCTCTAGCTCTTCTAGTTTGCTAGAAAATCGCATTTAAAGTTTTTCATATAAAAATCCTAAGAAAATCCAATTTTTTGTAGTGATCACAGATTTTCATTATTTTGGCTCTAGCTCTTCTAGTTTGCTAGAAAATCGCATTTAAAGTTTTTCATATAAAAATCCTAAGAAAATCCAATTTTTAGTAGTGATCACATATTTTCATTATTTTGGCTCTAGCTCTTCTAGTTTGCTAGAAAATCGCATTTAAAGTTTTTCATATAAAAATCCTAAGAAAATCCAATTTTTAGTAGTGATCACAGATTTTCATTATTTTGGCTCTAGCTCTTCTAGTTTGCTAGAAAATCGCATTTAAAGTTTTTCATATAAAAATCCTAAGAAAATCCAATTTTTTGTAGTGATCACAGATTTTCATTATTTTGGCTCTAGCTCTTCTAGTTTGCTAGAAAATCGCATTTAAAGTTTTTCATATAAAAATCCTAAGAAAATCCAATTTTTAGTAGTGATCACAGATTTTCATTATTTTGGCTCTAGCTCTTCTAGTTTGCTAGAAAATAGCATTTAAAGTTTTTCATATAAAAATCCAAAGAAAATCCAATTTTTTGTAGTGATCACAGATTTTCATTATTTTGGCTCTAGCTCTTCTAGTTTGCTAGAAAATCGCATTTAAAGTTTTTCATATAAAAATCCTAAGAAAATCCAATTTTTTGTAGTGATCACAGATTTTCATTATTTTGGCTCTAGCTCTTCTAGTTTGCTAGAAAATCGCATTTAAAGTCTTTCATATAAAAATCCTAAGAAAATCCAATTTTTAGTAGTGATCACAGATTTTCATTATTTTGGCTCTAGCTCTTCTAGTTTGCTAGAAAATCGCATTTAAAGTTTTTCATATAAAAATCCTAAGAAAATCCAATTTTTTGTAGTGATCACAGATTTTCATTATTTTGGCTCTAGCTCTTCTAGTTTGCTAGAAAATCGCATTTAAAGTTTTTCATATAAAAATCCTAAGAAAATCCAATTTTTAGTAGTGATCACATATTTTCATTATTTTGGCTCTAGCTCTTCTAGTTTGCTAGAAAATCGCATTTAAAGTTTTTCATATAAAAATCCTAAGAAAATCCAATTTTTTGTAGTGATCACAGATTTTCATTATTTTGGCTCTAGCTCTTCTAGTTTGCTAGAAAATCGCATTTAAAGTTTTTCATATAAAAATCCTAAGAAAATCCAATTTTTAGTAGTGATCACATATTTTCATTATTTTGGCTCTAGCTCTTCTAGTTTGCTAGAAAATCGCATTTAAAGTTTTTCATATAAAAATCCTAAGAAAATCCAATTTTTAGTAGTGATCACAGATTTTCATTATTTTGGCTCTAGCTCTTCTAGTTTGCTAGAAAATCGCATTTAAAGTTTTTCATATAAAAATCCTAAGAAAATCCAATTTTTTGTAGTGATCACAGATTTTCATTATTTTGGCTCTAGCTCTTCTAGTTTGCTAGAAAATCGCATTTAAAGTTTTTCATATAAAAATCCTAAGAAAATCCCAATTTTTAGTAGTGATCACAGATTTTCATTATTTTGGCTCTAGCTCTTCTAGTTTGCTAGAAAATAGCATTTAAAGTTTTTCATATAAAAATCCAAAGAAAATCCAATTTTTTGTAGTGATCACAGATTTTCATTATTTTGGCTCTAGCTCTTCTAGTTTGCTAGAAAATCGCATTTAAAGTTTTTCATATAAAAATCCTAAGAAAATCCAATTTTTAGTAGTGATCACAAATTTTCATTATTTTGGCTCTAGCTCTTCTAGTTTGCTAGAAAATCGCATTTAAAGTTTTTCATATAAAAATCCTAAGAAAATCCAATTTTTAGTAGTGATCACAGATTTTCATTATTTTGGCTCTAGCTCTTCTAGTTTGCTAGAAAATCGCATTTAAAGTTTTTCATATAAAAATCCTAAGAAAATCCAATTTTTTGTAGTGATCACAGATTTTCATTATTTTGGCTCTAGCTCTTCTAGTTTGCTAGAAAATCGCATTTAAAGTTTTTCATATAAAAATCCTAAGAAAATCCAATTTTTAGTAGTGATCACAGATTTTCATTATTTTGGCTCTAGCTCTTCTAGTTTGCTAGAAAATCGCATTTAAAGTTTTTCATATAAAAATCCTAAGAAAATCCAATTTTTTGTAGTGATCACAGATTTTCATTATTTTGGCTCTAGCTCTTCTAGTTTGCTAGAAAATCGCATTTAAAGTTTTTCATATAAAAATCCTAAGAAAATCCAATTTTTTAGTAGTGATCACAGATTTTCATTATTTTGGCTCTAGCTCTTCTAGTTTGCTAGAAAATCGCATTTAAAGTTTTTCATATAAAAATCCTAAGAAAATCCAATTTTTAGTAGTGATCACAGATTTTCATTATTTTGGCTCTAGCTCTTCTAGTTTGCTAGAAAATCGCATTTAAAGTTTTTCATATAAAAATCCTAAGAAAATCCAATTTTTAGTAGTGATCACAGATTTTCATTATTTTGGCTCTAGCTCTTCTAGTTTGCTAGAAAATCGCATTTAAAGTTTTTCATATAAAAATCCTAAGAAAATCCAATTTTTAGTAGTGATCACAGATTTTCATTATTTTGGCTCTAGCACTTCTAGTTTGCTAGAAAATCGCATTTAAAGTTTTTCATATAAAAATCCTAAGAAAATCCAATTTTTAGTAGTGATCACAGATTTTCATTATTTTGGCTCTAGCTCTTCTAGTTTGCTAGAAAATCGCATTTAAAGTTTTTCATATAAAAATCCTAAGAAAATCCAATTTTTAGTAGTGATCACAGATTTTCATTATTTTGGCTCTAGCTCTTCTAGTTTGCTAGAAAATCGCATTTAAAGTTTTTCATATAAAAATCCTAAGAAAATCCAATTTTTTGTAGTGATCACAGATTTTCATTATTTTGGATCTAGCTCTTCTAGTTTGCTAGAAAATCGCATTTAAAGTTTTTCATATAAAAATCCTAAGAAAATCCAATTTTTTGTAGTAATCACAGATTTTCATTATTTTGGCTCTAGCTCTTCTAGTTTGCTAGAAAATCGCATTTAAAGTTTTTCATATAAAAATCCTAAGAAAATCCAATTTTTTGTAGTGATCACAGATTTTCATTACTTTGGCTCTAGCTCTTCTAGTTTGCTAGAAAATCGCATTTAAAGTTTTTCATATAAAAATCCTAAGAAAATCCAATTTTTTGTAGTGATCACAGATTTTCATTATTTTGGCTCTAGCTCTTCTAGTTTGCTAGAAAATCGCATTTAAAGTTTTTCATATAAAAATCCTAAGAAAATCCAATTTTTTGTAGTGATCACAGATTTTCTTTATTTTGGCTCTAGCACTTCTAGTTTGCTAGAAAATCGCATTTAAAGTTTTTCATATACAAATCCTAAGAAAATCCAATTTTTTGTAGTGATCACAGATTTTCATTATTTTGGCTCTAGCACTTCTAGTTTGCTAGAAAATCGCATTTAAAGTTTTTCATATAAAAATCCTAAGAAAATCCAATTTTTAGTAGTGATCACAGATTTTCATTATTTTGGCTCTAGCTCTTCTAGTTTGCTAGAAAATCGCATTTAAAGTTTTTCATATAAAAATCCTAAGAAAATCCAATTTTTTGTAGTGATCACAGATTTTCATTATTTTGGCTCTAGCTCTTCTAGTTTGCTAGAAAATCGCATTTAAAGTTTTTCATATAAAAATCCTAAGAAAATCCAATTTTTAGTAGTGATCACAGATTTTCATTATTTTGGCTCTAGCTCTTCTAGTTTGCTAGAAAATCGCATTTAAAGTTTATCATATAAAAATCCTAAGAAAATCCAAGTTTTTGTAGTGATCACAGATTTTCATTATTTTGGCTCTAGCTCTTCTAGTTTGCTAGAAAATCGCATTTAAAGTTTTTCATATAAAAATCCTAAGAAAATCCAATTTTTAGTAGTGATCACAGATTTTCATTATTTTGGCTCTAGCTCTTCTAGTTTGCTAGAAAATCGCATTTAAAGTTTTTCATATAAAAATCCTAAGAAAATCCAATTTTTTGTAGTGATCACAGATTTTCATTATTTTGGCTCTAGCTCTTCTTGTTTGCTAGAAAATCGCATTTAAAGTTTTTCATATAAAAATCCTAAGAAAATCCAATTTTTAGTAGTGATCACAGATTTTCATTATTTTGGCTCTAGCTCTTCTAGTTTGCTAGAAAATCGCATTTAAAGTTTTTCATATAAAAATCCTAAGAAAATCCAATTTTTTGTAGTGATCACAGATTTTCATTATTTTGGCTCTAGCACTTCTAGTTTGCTAGAAAATCGCATTTAAAGTTTTTCATATAAAAATCCTAAGAAAATCCAATTTTTGGTAGTGATCACAGATTTTCATTATTTTGGCTCTAGCTCTTCTAGTTTGCTAGAAAATCGCATTTAAAGTTTTTCATATAAAAATCCTAAGAAAATCCAATTTTTAGTAGTGATCACAGATTTTCATTATTTTGGCTCTAGCTCTTCTAGTTTGCTAGAAAATCGCATTTAAAGTTTTTCATATAAAAATCCTAAGAAAATCCAATTTTTTGTAGTGATCACAGATTTTCATTATTTTGGCTCTAGCTCTTCTAGTTTGCTAGAAAATCGCATTTCAAGTTTTTCATATAAAAATCCTAAGAAAATCCAATTTTTTGTAGTGATCACAGATTTTCATTATTTTGGCTCTAGCTCTTCTAGTTTGCTAGAAAATCGCATTTAAAGTTTTTCATATAAAAATCCTAAGAAAATCCAATTTTTTGTAGTGATCACAGATTTTCATTATTTTGGCTCTAGCTCTTCTAGTTTGCTAGAAAATCGCATTTAAAGTTTTTCATATAAAAATCCTAAGAAAATCCAATTTTTTGTAGTGATCACAGATTTTCATTATTTTGGCTCTAGCTCTTCTAGTTTGCTAGAAAATCGCATTTAAAGTTTTTCATATAAAAATCCTAAGAAATTCCAATTTTTTGTAGTGAACACAGATTTTCGTTATTTTGGCTCTAGCTCTTCTAGTTTGCTAAAAAATCGCATTTAAAGTTTTTATCTAAAAATCCTAAGAAAATCCAATTTTTAGTAGTAATCACAGATTTTCATTATTTTGGCTCTAGCTCTTCTAGTTTGCTAGAAAATCGCATTTAAAGTTTTTCATATAAAAATCCTAAGAAAATCCAATTTTTAGTAGTGATCACAGATTTTCATTATTTTGGCTCTAGCTCTTCTAGTTTGCTAGAAAATCGCATTTAAAGTTTTTCATATAAAAATCCTAAGAAAATCCAATTTTTTGTAGTGATCACAGATTTTCATTATTTTGGCTCTAGCTCTTCTTGTTTGCTAGAAAATCGCATTTAAAGTTTTTCATATAAAAATCCTAAGAAAATCCAATTTTTAGTAGTGATCACAGATTTTCATTATTTTGGCTCTAGCTCTTCTAGTTTGCTAGAAAATCGCATTTAAAGTTTTTCATATAAAAATCCTAAGAAAATCCAATTTTTTGTAGTGATCACAGATTTTCATTATTTTGGCTCTAGCACTTCTAGTTTGCTAGAAAATCGCATTTAAAGTTTTTCATATAAAAATCCTAAGAAAATCCAATTTTTGGTAGTGATCACAGATTTTCATTATTTTGGCTCTAGCTCTTCTAGTTTGCTAGAAAATCGCATTTAAAGTTTTTCATATAAAAATCCTAAGAAAATCCAATTTTTTGTAGTGATCACAGATTTTCATTATTTTGGCTCTAGCTCTTCTAGTTTGCTAGAAAATCGCATTTAAAGTTTTTCATATAAAAATCCTAAGAAAATCCAATTTTTAGTAGTGATCACAGATTTTCATTATTTTGGCTCTAGCTCTTCTAGTTTGCTAGAAAATCGCATTTAAAGTTTTTCATATAAAAATCCTAAGAAAATCCAATTTTTTGTAGTGATCACAGATTTTCATTATTTTGGCTCTAGCTCTTCTAGTTTGCTAGAAAATCGCATTTCAAGTTTTTCATATAAAAATCCTAAGAAAATCCAATTTTTTGTAGTGATCACAGATTTTCATTATTTTGGCTCTAGCTCTTCTAGTTTGCTAGAAAATCGCATTTAAAGTTTTTCATATAAAAATCCTAAGAAAATCCAATTTTTTGTAGTGATCACAGATTTTCATTATTTTGGCTCTAGCTCTTCTAGTTTGCTAGAAAATCGCATTTAAAGTTTTTCATATAAAAATCCTAAGAAAATCCAATTTTTAGTAGTGATCACAGATTTTCATTATTTTGGCTCTAGCTCTTCTAGTTTGCTAGAAAATCGCATTTAAAGTTTTTCATATAAAAATCCTAAGAAAATCCAATTTTTAGTAGTGATCACAGATTTTCATTATTTTGGCTCTAGCTCTTCTAGTTTGCTAGAAAATCTCATTTAAAGTTTTTCATATAAAAATCCTAAGAAAATCCAATTTTTTGTAGTGATCACAGATTTTCATTATTTTGGCTCTAGCTCTTCTAGTTTGCTAGAAAATCGCATTTAAAGTTTTTCATATAAAAATCCTAAGAAATTCCAATTTTTTGTAGTGAACACAGATTTTCGTTATTTTGGCTCTAGCTCTTCTAGTTTGCTAAAAAATCGCATTTAAAGTTTTTATCTAAAAATCCTAAGAAAATCCAATTTTTAGTAGTAATCACAGATTTTCATTATTTTGGCTCTAGCTCTTCTAGTTTGCTAGAAAATCGCATTTAAAGTTTTTCATATAAAAATCCTAAGAAAATCCAATTTTTAGTAGTGATCACAGATTTTCATTATTTTGGCTCTAGCTCTTCTAGTTTGCTAGAAAATCGCATTTAAAGTTTTTCATATAAAAATCCTAAGAAAATCCAATTTTTAGTAGTGATCACAGATTTTCATTATTTTGGCTCTAGCTCTTCTAGTTTTGCTAGAAAATCGCATTTAAAGTTTTTCATATAAAAATTTTAAGAAAATCCAATTTTTAGTAGTGATCACAGATTTTCATTATTTTGGCTCTAGCTCTTCTAATTTGCTAGAAAATCGCATTTAAAGTTTTTCATATAAAAATCCTAAGAAATTCCAATTTTTTGTAGTGAACACAGATTTTCGTTATTTTGGCTCTAGCTCTTCTAGTTTGCTAGAAAATCGCATTTAAAGTTTTTATCTAAAAATCCTAAGAAAATCCAATTTTTAGTAGTGATCACAGATTTTCATTATTTTGGCTCTAGCTCTTCTAGTTTGCTAGAAAATCGCATTTAAAGTTTTTCATATAAAAATCCTAAGAAAATCCAATTTTTAGTAGTGATCACAGATTTTCATTATTTTGGCTCTAGCTCTTCTAGTTTGCTAGAAAATCGCATTTAAAGTTTTTCATATAAAAATCCTAAGAAAATCCAATTTTTAGTAGTGATCACAGATTTTCATTATTTTGGCTCTAGCTCTTCTAGTTTGCTAGAAAATCGCATTTAAAGTTTTTCATATAAAAATCCTAAGAAAATCCAATTTTTAGTAGTGATCACAGATTTTCATTATTTTGGCTCTAGCTCTTCTAGTTTGCTAGAAAATCGCATTTAAAGTTTTTCATATAAAAATCCTAAGAAAATCCAATTTTTAGTAGTGATCACAGATTATCATTATTTTGGCTCTAGCTCTTCTAGTTTGCTAGAAAATCGCATTTAAAGTTTTTCATATAAAAATCCTAAGAAAATCCAATTTTTAGTAGTGATCACAGATTTTCATTATTTTGGCTCTAGCTCTTCTAGTTTGCTAGAAATCGCATTTAAAGTTTTTCATATAAAAATCCTAAGAAATTCCAATTTTTTGTAGTGAACACAGATTTTCGTTATTTTGGCTCTAGCTCTTCTAGTTTGCTAGAAAATCGCATTTAAAGTTTTTATCTAAAAATCCTAAGAAAATCCAATTTTTAAGTAGTGATCACAGATTTTCATTATTTTGGCTCTAGCTCTTCTAGTTTGCTAGAAAATCGCATTTAAAGTTTTTCATATAAAAATCCTAAGAAAATCCAATTTTTAGTAGTGATCACAGATTTTCATTATTTTGGCTCTAGCTCTTCTAGTTTGCTAGAAAATCGCATTTAAAGTTTTTCATATAAAAATCCTAAGAAAATCCAATTTTTAGTAGTGATCACAGATTTTCATTATTTTGGCTCTAGCTCTTCTAGTTTGCTAGAAAATCGCATTTAAAGTTTTTCATATAAAAATCCTAAGAAAATCCAATTTTTAGTAGTGATCACAGATTTTCATTATTTTGGCTCTAGCTCTTCTAGTTTGCTAGAAAATCGCATTTAAAGTTTTTCATATAAAAATCCTAAGAAAATCCAATTTTTAGTAGTGATCACAGATTTTCATTATTTTGGCTCTAGCTCTTCTAGTTTGCTAGAAAATCGCATTTAAAGTTTTTCATATAAAAATCTTAAGAAAATCCAATTTTTAGTAGTGATCACAGATTTTCATTTTTTTGGCTCTAGCTCTTCTAGTTTGCTAGAAAATCGCATTTAAAGTTTTTCATATAAAAATCCTAAGAAAATCCAATTTTTAGTAGTGATCACAGATTTTCATTATTTTGGCTTTAGCTCTTCTAGTTTGCTAGAAAATCGCATTTAAAGTTTTTCATATAAAAATCCTAAGAAAATCCAATTTTTAGTAGTGATCACAGATTTTCATTATTTTGGCTCTAGCTCTTCTAGTTTGCTAGAAAATCGCATTTAAAGTTTTTCATATAAAAATCCTAAGAAAATCCAATTTTTAGTAGTGATCACAGATTTTCATTATTTTGGCTCTAGCTCTTCTAGTTTGCTAGAAAATCGCATTTAAAGTTTTTCATATAAAAATCCTAAGAAATTCCAATTTTTTGTAGTGAACACAGATTTTCGTTATTTTGGCTCTAGCTCTTCTAGTTTGCTAGAAAATCGCATTTAAAGTTTTTATCTAAAAATCCTAAGAAAATCCAATTTTTAGTAGTGATCACAGATTTTCATTATTTTGGCTCTAGCTCTTCTAGTTTGCTAGAAAATCGCATTTAAAGTTTTTCATATAAAAATCCTAAGAAATTCCAATTTTTTGTAGTGAACACAGATTTTCGTTATTTTGGCTCTAGCTCTTCTAGTTTGCTAGAAAATCGCATTTAAAGTTTTTATCTAAAAATCCTAAGAAAATCCAATTTTTAGTAGTGATCACAGATTTTCATTATTTTGGCTCTAGCTCTTCTAGTTTGCTAGAAAATCGCATTTAAAGTTTTTCATATAAAAATCCTAAGAAAATCCAATTTTTAGTAGTGATCACAGATTTTCATTATTTTGGCTCTAGCTCTTCTAGTTCGCTAGAAAATCGCATTTAAAGTTTTTCATATAAAAATCCTAAGAAAATCCAATTTTTAGTAGTGATCACAGATTTTCATTATTTTGGCTCTAGCTCTTCTAGTTTGCTAGAAAATCGCATTTAAAGTTTTTCATATAAAAATCCTAAGAAAATCCAATTTTTAGTAGTGATCACAGATTTTCATTTTTTTGGCTCTAGCTCTTCTAGTTTGCTAGAAAATCGCATTTAAAGTTTTTCATATAAAAATCCTAAGAAAATCCAATTTTTAGTAGTGATCACAGATTTTCATTATTTTGGCTCTAGCTCTTCTAGTTTGCTAGAAAATCGCATTTAAAGTTTTTCATATAAAAATCCTAAGAAAATCCAATTTTTAGTAGTGATCACAGATTTTCATTATTTTGGCTCTAGCTCTTCTAGTTTGCTAGAAAATCGCATTTAATGTTTTTCATATAAAAATCCTAAGAAAATCCAATTTTTAGTAGTGATCAGAGATTTTCATTTTTTTGGCTCTAGCTCTTCTAGTTTGCTAGAAAATCGCATTTAAAGTTTTTCATATAAAAATCCTAAGAAAATCCAATTTTTAGTAGTGATCACAGATTTTCATTATTTTGGCTCTAGCTCTTCTAGTTTGCTAGAAAATCGCATTTAAAGTTTTTATATAAAAATCCTACGAAAATCCAATTTTTAGTAGTGATCACAGATTTTCATTATTTTGGCTCTAGCTTTTCTAGTTTGCTAGAAAATCGCATTTAAAGTTTTTCATATAAAAATCCTAAGAAAATCCAATTTTTAGTAGTGATCACAGATTTTCATTATTTTGGCTCTAGCTCTTCTAGTTTGCTAGAAAATCGCATTTAAAGTTTTTCATATAAAAATCCTAAGAAATTCCAATTTTTAGTAGTGATCAGAGATTTTCGTTATTTTGGCTCTAGCTCTTCTAGTTTGCTAGAAAATCGCATTTAAAGTTTTTCATATAAAAATCCTAAGAAAATCCAATTTTTAGTAGTGATCACAGATTTTCATTATTTTGGCTCTAGCTCTTCTAGTTTGCTAGAAAATCGCATTTAAAGTTTTTATATAAAAATCCTACGAAAATCCAATTTTTAGTAGTGATCACAGATTTTCATTATTTTGGCTCTAGCTTTTCTAGTTTGCTAGAAAATCGCATTTAAAGTTTTTCATATAAAAATCCTAAGAAAATCCAATTTTTAGTAGTGATCACAGATTTTCATTATTTTGGCTCTAGCTCTTCTAGTTTGCTAGAAAATCGCATTTAAAGTTTTTCATATAAAAATCCTAAGAAAATCCAATTTTTAGTAGTGATCACAGATTTTCATTATTTTGGCTCTAGCTCTTCTAGTTTGCTAGAAAATCGCATTTAAAGTTTTTATATAAAAATCCTACGAAAATCCAATTTTTAGTAGTGATCACAGATTTTCATTATTTTGGCTCTAGCTTTTCTAGTTTGCTAGAAAATCGCATTTAAAGTTTTTCATATAAAAATCCTAAGAAAATCCAATTTTTAGTAGTGATCACAGATTTTCATTATTTTGGCTCTAGCTCTTCTAGTTTGCTAGAAAATCGCATTTAAAGTTTTTCATATAAAAATCCTAAGAAAATCCAATTTTTAGTAGTGATCACAGATTTTCATTATTTTGGCTCTAGCTCTTCTAGTTTGCTAGAAAATCGCATTTAAAGTTTTTCATATAAAAATCCTAAGAAAATCCAATTTTTAGTAGTGATCACAGATTTTCATTATTTTGGCTCTAGCTCTTCTAGTTTGCTAGAAAATCGCATTTAAAGTTTTTCATATAAAAATCCTAAGAAAATCCAATTTTTTGTAGTGAACACAGATTTTCGTTATTTTGGCTCTAGCTCTTCTAGTTTGCTAGAAAATCGCATTTAAAGTTTTTCATATAAAAATCCTAAGAAAATCCAATTTTTAGTAGTGATCACAGATTTTCATTATTTTGGCTCTAGCTCTTCTAGTTTGCTAGAAAATCGCATTTAAAGTTTTTCATATAAAAATCCTAAGAAAATCCAATTTTTAGTAGTGATCACAGATTTTCATTATTTTGGCTCTAGCTCTTCTAGTTTGCTAGAAAATCGCATTTAAAGTTTTTCATATAAAAATCCTAAGAAAATCCAATTTTTAGTAGTGATCACAGATTTTCATTATTTTGGCTCTAGCTCTTCTAGTTTGCTAGAAAATCGCATTTAAAGTTTTTCATATAAAAATCCTAAGAAAATCCAATTTTTAGTAGTGATCACAGATTTTCATTTTTTTGGCTCTAGCTCTTCTAGTTTGCTAGAAAATCGCATTTAAAGTTTTTCATATAAAAATCCTAAGAAAATCCAATTTTTAGTAGTGATCACAGATTTTCATTATTTTGGCTCTAGCTCTTCTAGTTTGCTAGAAAATAGCATTTAAAGTTTTTCATATAAAAATCCTAAGAAATTCCAATTTTTTGTAGTGAACACAGATTTTCGTTATTTTGGCTCTAGCTCTTCTAGTTTGCTAGAAAATCGCATTTAAAGTTTTTATCTAAAAATCCTAAGAAAATCCAATTTTTAGTAGTGATCACAGATTTTCATTATTTTGGCTCTAGCTCTTCTAGTTTGCTAGAAAATCGCATTTAAAGTTTTTCATATAAAAATCCTAAGAAAATCCAATTTTTAGTAGTGATCGCAGATTTTCATTATTTTGGCTCTAGCTCTTCTAGTTTGCTAGAAAATCGCATTTAAAGTTTTTCATATAAAAATCCTAAGAAAATCCAATTTTTAGTAGTGATCACAGATTTTCATTATTTTGGCTCTAGCTCTTCTAGTTTGCTAGAAAATCGCATTTAAAGTTTTTCATATAAAAATCCTAAGAAAATCCAATTTTTAGTAGTGATCACAGATTTTCATTTTTTTGGCTCTAGCTCTTCTAGTTTGCTAGAAAATCGCATTTAAAGTTTTTCATATAAAAATCCTAAGAAAATCCAATTTTTAGTAGTGATCACAGATTTTCATTATTTTGGCTCTAGCTCTTCTAGTTTGCTAGAAAATCGCATTTAAAGTTTTTATATAAAAATCCTAAGAAAATCCAATTTTTAGTAGTGATCACAGATTTTCATTATTTTGGCTCTAGCTCTTCTAGTTTGCTAGAAAATCGCATTTAAAGTTTTTCATATAAAAATCCTAAGAAAATCCAATTTTTAGTAGTGATCACAGATTTTCATTTTTTTGGCTCTAGCTCTTCTAGTTTGCTAGAAAATCGCATTTAAAGTTTTTCATATAAAAATCCTAAGAAAATCCAATTTTTAGTAGTGATCACAGATTTTCATTATTTTGGCTCTAGCTCTTCTAGTTTGCTAGAAAATCGCATTTAAAGTTTTTCATATAAAAATCCTAAGAAAATCCAATTTTTAGTAGTGATCACAGATTTTCATTATTTTGGCTCTAGCTCTTCTAGTTTGCTAGAAAATCGCATTTAAAGTTTTTCATATAAAAATCCTAAGAAAATCCAATTTTTAGTAGTGATCACAGATTTTCATTTTTTTGGCTCTAGCTCTTCTAGTTTGCTAGAAAATCGCATTTAAAGTTTTTCATATAAAAATCCTAAGAAATCCAATTTTTAGTAGTGATCACAGATTTTCATTATTTTGGCTCTAGCTCTTCTAGTTTGCTAGAAAATCGCATTTAAAGTTTTTATATAAAAATCCTAAGAAAATCCAATTTTTAGTAGTGATCACAGATTTTCATTATTTTGGCTCTAGCTCTTCTAGTTTGCTAGAAAATCGCATTTAAAGTTTTTCATATAAAAATCCTAAGAAAATCCAATTTTTAGTAGTGATCACAGATTTTCATTATTTTGGCTCTAGCTCTTCTAGTTTGCTAGAAAATCGCATTTAAAGTTTTTCATATAAAAATCCTAAGAAAATCCAATTTTTAGTAGTGATCACAGATTTTCATTATTTTGGCTCTAGCTCTTCTAGTTTGCTAGAAAATCGCATTTAATGTTTTTCATATAAAAATCCTAAGAAAATCCAATTTTTAGTAGTGATCACAGATTTTCATTATTTTGGCTCTAGCTCTTCTAGTTTTCTAGAAAATCGCATTTAAAGTTTTTCATATAAAAATCCTAAGAAATTCCAATTTTTAGTAGTGATCACAGATTTTCATTATTTTGGCTCTAGCTCTTCTAGTTTGCTAGAAAATCGCATTTAAAGTTTTTCATATAAAAATCCTAAGAAAATCCAATTTTTAGTAGTGATCACAGATTTTCATTATTTTGGCTCTAGCTCTTCTAGTTTGCTAGAAAATCGCATTTAAAGTTTTTCATATAAAAATCCTAAGAAATTCCAATTTTTAGTAGTGATCACAGATTTTCATTATTTTGGCTCTAGCTCTTCTAGTTTGCTAGAAAATCGCATTTAAAGTTTTTCATATAAAAATCCTAAGAAAATCCAATTTTTAGTAGTGATCACAGATTTTCATTATTTTGGCTCTAGCTCTTCTAGTTTGCTAGAAAATCGCATTTAAAGTTTTTCATATAAAAATCCTAAGAAATTCCAATTTTTTGTAGTGAACACAGATTTTCGTTATTTTGGCTCTAGCTCTTCTAGTTTGCTAGAAAATCGCATTTAAAGTTTTTCATATAAAAATCCTAAGAAATTCCAATTTTTTGTAATGAACACAGATTTTCGTTATTTTGGCTCTAGCTCTTCTAGTTTGCTAGAAAATCGCATTTAAAGTTTTTATCTAAAAATCCTAAGAAAATCCAATTTTTAGTAGTGATTACAGATTTTCATTATTTTGGCTCTAGCTCTTCTAGTTTGCTAGAAAATCGCATTTAAAGTTTTTCATATAAAAATCCTAAGAAAATCCAATTTTTAGTAGTGATTACAGATTTTCATTATTTTGGCTCTAGCTAGCTCTTCTAGTTTGCTAGAAAATCGCATTTAAAGTTTTTCATATAAAAATCCTAAGAAAATCCAATTTTTAGTAGTGATCACAGATTTTCATTATTTTGGCTCTAGCTCTTCTAGTTTGCTAGAAAATCGCATTTAAAGTTTTTCATATAAAAATCCTAAGAAAATCCAATTTTTAGTAGTGATCACAGATTTTCATTATTTTGGCTCTAGCTCTTCTAGTTTGCTAGAAAATCGCATTTAGAGTTTTTCATATAAAAATCCTAAGAAAATCCAATTTTTAGTAGTGATCACAGATTTTCATTATTTTGGCTCTAGCTCTTCTAGTTTGCTAAGAAAATCCAATTTTTAGTAGTGATCACAGATTTTCATTATTTTGGCTCTAGCTCTTCTAGTTTGCTAGATAATCGCATTTAAAGTTTTTCATATAAAAATCCTAAGAAAATCCAATTTTTAGAAGTGATCACAGATTTTCATTATTTTGGCTCTAGCTCTTCTAGTTTGCTATAAAATCGCATTTAAAGTTTTTCATATAAAAACCCTAAGAAAATCCAATTTTTAGTAGTGATCACAGATTTTCATTATTTTGTCTCTAGCTCTTCTAGTTTGCTAGAAAATCGCATTTAAAGTTTTTATATAAAAATCCTAAGAAAATCCAATTTTTAGTAGTGATCACAGATTTTCATTATTTTGTCTCTAGCTCTTCTAGTTTGCTAGAAAATCGCATTTAAAGTTTTTATATAAAAATCCTAAGAAAATCCAATTTTTAGTAGTGATCACAGATTTTCATTATTTTGGCTCTAGCTCTTCTAGTTTGCTAGAAAATCGCATTTAAAGTTTTTCATATAAAAATCCTAAGAAAATCCAATTTTTAGTAGTGATCACAGTTTTCATTATTTTGTCTCTAGCTCTTCTAGTTTGCTAGAAAATCGCATTTAAAGTTTTTATATAAAAATCCTAAGAAAATCCAATTTTTAGTAGTAATCACAGATTTTCATTATTTTGGCTCTAGCTCTTCTAGTTTGCTAGAAAATCGCATTTAAAGTTTTTCATATAAAAATCCTAACAAAATCCAATTTTTAGTAGTGATCACAGATTTTCATTATTTTGGCTCTAGCTCTTCTAGTTTGCTAGAAAATCGCATTTAAAGTTTTTATATAAAAATCCTAAGAAAATCTAATTTTTAGTAGTGATCACAGATTTTCATTATTTTGGCTCTAGCTCTTCTAGTTTGCTAGAAAATCGCATTTAAAGTTTTTCATATAAAAATCCTAAGAAAATCCAATTTTTAGTAGTGATCACAGATTTTCATTATTTTGGCTCTAGCTCTTCTAGTTTGCTAGAAAATCGCATTTAAAGTTTTTCATATAAAAATCCTAAGAAATTCCAATTTTTTGTAGTGAACACAGATTTTCGTTATTTTGGCTCTAGCTCTTCTAGTTTGCTAGAAAATCGCATTTAAAGTTTTTATCTAAAAATCCTAAGAAAATCCAATTTTTAGTAGTGATCACAGATTTTTATTATTTTGGCTCTAGCTCTTCTAGTTTGCTAGAAAATCGCATTTAAAGTTTTTCATATAAAAATCCTAAGAAAATCCAATTTTTAGTAGTGATCACAGATTTTCATTATTTTGGCTCTAGCTCTTCTAGTTTGCTAGAAAATCGCATTTAAAGTTTTTCATGTAAAAATCCTAAGAAAATCCAATTTTTAGTAGTGATCACGGATTTTCATTATTTTGGCTCTAGCTCTTCTAGTTTGCTAGAAAATCGCATTTAAAGTTTTTCATATAAAAATCCTAAGAAAATCCAATTTTTAGTAGTGATCACAGATTTTCATTATTTTGGCTCTAGCTCTTCTAGTTTGCTAGAAAATCGCATTTAAAGTTTTTATATAAAAATCCTAAGAAAATCCAATTTTTAGTAGTGATCACAGATTTACATTATTTTGGCTCTAGCTCTTCTAGTTTGCTAGAAAATCGCATTTAAAGTTTTTCATATAAAAATCCTAAGAAAATCCAATTTTTTGTAGTGATCACAGATTTTCATTATTTTGGCTCTAGCTCTTCTAGTTTGCTAGAAAATCGCATTTAAAGTTTTTATATAAAAATCCTAAGAAAATCCAATTTTTAGTAGTGATCACAGATTTTCATTATTTTGGCTCTAGCTCTTCTAGTTTGCTAGAAAATCGCATTTAAAGTTTTTCATATAAAAATCCTAAGAAAATCCAATTTTTTGTAGTGATCACAGATTTTCATTATTTTGGCTCTAGCTCTTCTAGTTTGCTAGAAAATCGCATTTAAAGTTTTTCATATAAAAATCCTAAGAAAATCCAATTTTTAGTAGTGATCACAGATTTTCATTATTTTGGCTCTAGCTCTTCTAGTTTGCTAGAAAATCGCATTTAAAGTTTTTCATATAAAAATCCTAAGAAAATCCAATTTTTTGTAGTGATCACAAATTTTCATTATTTTGGCTCTAGCTCTTCTAGTTTGCTAGAAAATCGCATTTAAAGTTTTTCATATAAAAATCCTAAGAAAATCCAATTTTTTGTAGTGATCACAGATTTTCATTATTTTGGCTCTAGCTCTTCTAGTTTGCTAGAAAATCGCATTTAAAGTTTTTCATATAAAAATCCTAAGAAAATCCAATTTTTAGTAGTGATCACAGATTTTCATTATTTTGGCTCTAGCTCTTCTAGTTTGCTAGAAAATCGCATTTAAAGTTTTTCATATAAAAATCCTAAGAAAATCAAATTTTTAGTAGTGATCACAGATTTTCATTATTTTGGCTCTAGCTCTTCTAGTTTGCTAGAAAATCGCATTTAAAGTTTTTATATAAAAATCCTAAGAAAATCCAATTTTTAGTAGTGATCACAGATTTTCATTATTTTGGCTCTAGCTCTTCTAGTTTGCTAGAAAATCGCATTTAAAGTTTTTCATATAAAAATCCTAAGAAAATCCAATTTTTAGTAGTGATCACAGATTTTCATTATTTTGGCTCTAGCTCTTCTAGTTTGCTAGAAAATCGCATTTAAAGTTTTTCATATAAAAATCCTAAGAAATTCCAATTTTTTGTAGTGAACACAGATTTTCGTTATTTTGGCTCTAGCTCTTCTAGTTTGCTAGAAAATCGCATTTAAAGTTTTTATCTAAAAATCCTAAGAAAATCCAATTTTTAGTAGTGATCACAGATTTTTATTATTTTGGCTCTAGCTCTTCTAGTTTGCTAGAAAATCGCATTTAAAGTTTTTCATATAAAAATCCTAAGAAAATCCAATTTTTAGTAGTGATCACAGATTTTCATTATTTTGGCTCTAGCTCTTCTAGTTTGCTAGAAAATCGCATTTAAAGTTTTTCATGTAAAAATCCTAAGAAAATCCAATTTTTAGTAGTGATCACGGATTTTCATTATTTTGGCTCTAGCTCTTCTAGTTTGCTAGAAAATCGCATTTAAAGTTTTTCATATAAAAATCCTAAGAAAATCCAATTTTTAGTAGTGATCACAGATTTTCATTATTTTGGCTCTAGCTCTTCTAGTTTGCTAGAAAATCGCATTTAAAGTTTTTATATAAAAATCCTAAGAAAATCCAATTTTTAGTAGTGATCACAGATTTTCATTATTTTGGCTCTAGCTCTTCTAGTTTGCTAGAAAATCGCATTTAAAGTTTTTCATATAAAAATCCTAAGAAAATCCAATTTTTAGTAGTGATCACAGATTTTCATTATTTTGGCTCTAGCTCTTCTAGTTTGCTAGAAAATCGCATTTAAAGTTTTTCATATAAAAATCCTAAGAAATTCCAATTTTTTGTAGTGAACACAGATTTTCGTTATTTTGGCTCTAGCTCTTCTAGTTTGCTAGAAAATCGCATTTAAAGTTTTTATATAAAAATCCTAAGAAAATCCAATTTTTAGTAGTGATCACAGATTTTCATTATTTTGGCTCCAGCTCTTCTAGTTTGCTAGAAAATCGCATTTAAAGTTTTTCATATAAAAATCCTAAGAAATTCCAATTTTTTGTAGTGAACACAGATCTTCGTTATTTTGGCTCTAGCTCCTCTAGTTTGCTAGAAAATCGCATTTAAAGTTTTTATATAAAAATACTAAGAAAATCCAATTTTTAGTAGTGATCACAGATTTTCATTTTTTTGGCTCCAGCTCTTCTAGTTTGCTAGAAAATCGCATTTAAAGTTTTTCATATAAAAATCCTAAGAAATTCCAATTTTTTGTAGTGAACACAGATTTTCGTTATTTTCGCTCTAGCTCTTCTAGTTTGCTAGAAAATCGCATTTAAAGTTTTTCATATAAAAATCCTAAGAAATTCCAATTTTTTGTAGTGAACACAGATTTTCGTTATTTTGGCTCTAGCTCTTCTAGTTTGCTAGAAAATCGCATTTAAAGTTTTTATCTAAAAATCCTAAGAAAATCCAATTTTTAGTAGTGATCACAGATTTTCATTATTTTGGCTCTAGCTCTTCTAGTTTGCTAGAAAATCGCATTTAAAGTTTTTCATATAAAAATCCTAAGAAAATCCAATTTTTAGTAGTGATCACAGATTTTCATTATTTTGGCTCTAGCTCTTCTAGTTTGCTAGAAAATCGCATTTAAAGTTTTTATATAAAAATCCTAAGAAAATCCAATTTTTAGTAGTGATCACAGATTTTCATTATCTTGGCTCTAGCTCTTCTAGTTTGCTAGAAAATCGCATTTAAAGTTTTTCATATAAAAATCCTAAGAAAATCCAATTTTTAGTAGTGATCACAGATTTTCATTATTTTGGCTCTAGCTCTTCTAGTTTGCTAGAAAATCGCATTTAAAGTTTTTCATATAAAAATCCTAAGAAATTCCAATTTTTTGTAGTGAACACAGATTTTCGTTATTTTGGCTCTAGCTCTTCTAGTTTGCTAGAAAATCGCATTTAAAGTTTTTATATAAAAATCCTAAGAAAATCCAATTTTTAGTAGTGATCACAGATTTTCATTATTTTGGCTCCAGCTCTTCTAGTTTGCTAGAAAATCGCATTTAAAGTTTTTCATATAAAAATCCTAAGAAATTCCAATTTTTTGTAGTGAACACAGATTTTCGTTATTTTGGCTCTAGCTCTTCTAGTTTGCTAGAAAATCGCATTTAAAGTTTTTCATATAAAAATCCTAAGAAAATCCAATTTTTAGTAGTGATCACAGATTTTCATTATTTTGGCTCTAGCTCTTCTAGTTTGCTAGAAAATCGCATTTAAAGTTTTTATATAAAAATCCTAAGAAAATCCAATTTTTAGTAGTGATCACAGATATTCATTATTTTGGCTCTAGCTCTTCTAGTTTGCTAGAAAATCGCATTTAAAGTTTTTCATATAAAAATTCTAAGAAAATCCAATTTTTAGTAGTGATCACAGATTTTCATTATTTTGGCTCTAGCTCTTCTAGTTTGCTAGAAAATCGCATTTAAAGTTTTTCATATAAAAATCCTAAGAAATTCCAATTTTTTGTAGTGAACACAGATTTTCGTTATTTTGGCTCTAGCTCTTCTAGTTTGCTAGAAAATCGCATTTAAAGTTTTTATATAAAAATCCTAAGAAAATCCAATTTTTAGTAGTGATCACAGATTTTCATTATTTTGGCTCCAGCTCTTCTAGTTTGCTAGAAAATCGCATTTAAAGTTTTTCATATAAAAATCCTAAGAAATTCCAATTTTTTGTAGTGAACACAGATCTTCGTTATTTTGGCTCTAGCTCCTCTAGTTTGCTAGAAAATCGCATTTAAAGTTTTTCATATAAAAATCCTAAGAAATTCCAATTTTTTGTAGTGAACACAGATTTTCGTTATTTTGGCTCTAGCTCTTCTAGTTTGCTAGAAAATCGCATTTAAAGTTTTTATCTAAAAATCCTAAGAAAATCCAATTTTTAGTAGTGATCACAGATTTTCTTTATTTTGGCTCTAGCTCTTCTAGTTTGCTAGAAAATCGCATTTAAAGTTTTTCATATAAAAATCCTAAGAAATTCCAATTTTTTGTAGTGAACACAGATTTTCGTTATTTTGGCTCTAGCTCTTCTAGTTTGCTAGAAAATCGCCTTTAAAGTTTTTATATAAAAATCCTAAGAAAATCCAATTTTTAGTAGTGATCACAGATTTTCATTATTTTGGCTCCAGCTCTTCTAGTTTGCTAGAAAATCGCATTTAAAGTTTTTCATATAAAAATCCTAAGAAATTCCAATTTTTTGTAGTGAACACAGATTTTCGTTATTTTGGCTCTAGCTCTTCTAGTTTGCTAGAAAATCGCATTTAAAGTTTTTATCTAAAAATCCTAAGAAAATCCAATTTTTAGTAGTGATCACAGATTTTTCATTATTTTGGCTCTAGCTCTTCTAGTTTGCTAGAAAATCGCATTTAAAGTTTTTCATATAAAAATCCTAAGAAAATCCAATTTTTAGTAGTGATCACAGATTTTCATTATTTTGGCTCTAGCTCTTCTAGTTTGCTAGAAAATCGCATTTAAAGTTTTTCATGTAAAAATCCTAAGAAAATCCAATTTTTAGTAGTGATCACAGATTTTCATTATTTGGCTCTAGCTCTTCTAGTTTGCTAGAAAATCGCATTTAAAGTTTTTCATATAAAAATCCAAAGAAAATCCAATTTTTAGTAGTGATCACAGATTTTCATTATTTTGGCTCTAGCTCTTCTAGTTTGCTAGAAAATCGCATTTAAAGTTTTTATATAAAAATCCTAAGAAAATCCAATTTTTAGTAGTGATCACAGATTTTCATTATTTTGGCTCTAGCTCTTCTAGTTTGCTAGAAAATCGCATTTAAAGTTTTTCATATAAAAATCCTAAGAAAATCCAATTTTTAGTAGTGATCACAGATTTTCATTATTTTGGCTCTAGCTCTTCTAGTTTGCTAGAAAATCGCATTTAAAGTTTTTATATAAAAAATCCTAAGAAAATCCAATTTTTAGTAGTGATCACAGATTTTCATTATTTTGACTCTAGCTCTTCTAGTTTGCTAGAAAATCGCATTTAAAGTTTTTCATATAAAAATCCTAAGAAAATCCAATTTTTAGTAGTGATCACAGATTTTTATTTTTTTGGCTCTAGCTCTTCTAGTTTGCTAGAAAATCGCATTTAAAGTTTTTCATATAAAAATCCTAAGAAAATCCAATTTTTAGTAGTGATCACAGATTTTCATTATTTTGGCTCTAGCTCTTCTAGTTTGCTAGAAAATCGCATTTAAAGTTTTTATATAAAAATCCTAAGAAAATCCAATTTTTAGTAGTGATCACAGATTTTCATTATTTTGGCACTAGCTCTTCTAGTTTGCTAGAAAATCGCATTTAAAGTTTTTCATATAAAAATCCTAAGAAAATCCAATTTTTAGTAGTGATCACAGATTTTCATTATTTTGGCTCTAGCTCTTCTAGTTTGCTAGAAAATCGCATTTAAAGTTTTTCATATAAAAATCCTAAGAAAATCCAATTTTTAGTAGTGATCACAGATTTTCATTATTTTGGCTCTAGCTCTTCTAGTTTGCTAGAAAATCGCATTTAAAGTTTTTATATAAAAATCCTAAGAAAATCCAATTTTTAGTAGTGATCACAGATTTTCATTATTTTGGCTCTAGCTCTTCTAGTTTGCTAGAAAATCGCATTTAAAGTTTTTCATATAAAAATCCTAAGAAAATCCAATTTTTACTAGTGATCACAGATTTTCATTATTTTGGCTCTAGCTCTTCTAGTTTGCTAGAAAATCGCATTTAAAGTTTTTATATAAAAATCCTAAGAAAATCCAATATTTAGTAGTGATCACAGATTTTCATTTTTTTGGCTCTAGCTCTTCTAGTTTGCTAGAAAATCGCATTTAAAGTTTTTCATATAAAAATCCTAAGAAAATCGCATTTAAAGTTTTTCATATAAAAATCCTAAGAAAATCCAATTTTTAGTAGTGATCACAGATTTTCATTATTTTGGCTCTAGCTCTTCTAGTTTGCTAGAAAATCGCATTTAAAGTTTTTATATAAAAATCCTAAGAAAATCCAATTTTTAGTAGTGATCACAGATTTTCATTATTTTGGCTCTAGCTCTTCTAGTTTGCTAGAAAATCGCATTTAAAGTTTTTCATATAAAAATCCTAAGAAAATCCAATTTTTAGTAGTGATCACAGATTTTCATTATTTTGGCTCTAGCTCTTCTAGTTTGCTAGAAAATCGCATTTAAAGTTTTTTCATATAAAAATCCTAAGAAAATCCAATTTTTAGTAGTGATCACAGATTTTCATTATTTTGGCTCTAGCGCTTCTAGTTTGCTAGAAAATCGCATTTAAAGTTTTTATATAAAAATCCTAAGAAAATCCAATTTTTAGTAGTGATCACAGATTTTCATTATTTTGGCTCTAGCTCTTCTAGTTTGCTAGAAAATCGCATTTAAAGTTTTTCATATAAAAATCCTAAGAAAATCCAATTTTTAGTAGTGATCACAGATTTTCATTATTTTGGCTCTAGCTCTTCTAGTTTGCTAGAAAATCGCATTTAAAGTTTTTCATATAAAAATCCTAAGAAATTTCAATTTTTTGTAGTGAACACAGATTTTCGTTATTTTGGCTCTAGCTCTTCTAGTTTGCTAGAAAATCGCATTTAAAGTTTTTGTCTAAAAATCCTAAGAAAATCCAATTTTTAGTAGTGATCACAGATCTTCATTATTTTGGCTCTAGCTCTTCTAGTTTGCTAGAAAATCGCATTTAAAGTTTTTCATATAAAAATCCTAAGAAAATCCAATTTTTAGTAGTGATCACAGATTTTCATTATTTTGGCTCTAGCTCTTCTAGTTTGCTAGAAAATCGCATTTAAAGTTTTTATATAAAAATCCTAAGAAAATCCAATTTTTAGTAGTGATCACAGATTTTCATTATTTTGGCTCTAGCTCTTCTAGTTTGCTAGAAAATCGCATTTAAAGTTTTTCATATAAAAATCCTAAGAAAATCCAATTTTTAGTAGTGATCACAGATTTTCATTATTTTGGCTCTAGCTCTTCTAGTTTGCTAGAAAATCGCATTTAAAGTTTTTCATATAAAAATCCTAAGAAATTTTAATTTTTTGTAGTGAACACAGATTTTCGTTATTTTGGCTCTAGCTCTTCTAGTTTGCTAGAAAATCGCATTTAAAGTTTTTGTCTAAAAATCCTAAGAAAATCCAATTTTTAGTAGTGATCACAGATTTTCATTATTTTGGCTCTAGCTCTTCTAGTTTGCTAGAAAATCGCATTTAAAGTTTTTCATATAAAAATCCTAAGAAAATCCAATTTTTAGTAGTGATCACAGATTTTCATTATTTTGGCTCTAGCTCTTCTAGTTTGCTAGAAAATCGCATTTAAAGTTTTTCATATAAAAATCCTAAGAAAATCCAATTTTTAGTAGTGATCACAGATTTTCATTATTTTGGCTCTAGCTCTTCTAGTTTGCTAGAAAATCGCATTTAAAGTTTTTCATATAAAAATCCTAAGAAAATCCAATTTTTAGTAGTGATCACAGATTTTCGTTATTTTGGCTCTAGCTCTTCTAGTTTGCTAGAAAATCGCATTTAAAGTTTTTGTCTAAAAATCCTAAGAAAATCCAATTTTTAGTAGTGATCACAGATTTTCATTATTTTGGCTCTAGCTCTTCTAGTTTGCTAGAAAATCGCATTTAAAGTTTTTCATATAAAAATCCTAAGAAAATCCAATTTTTAGTAGTGATCACAGATTCACATTATTTTGGCTCTAGCTCTTCTAGTTTGCTAGAAAATCGCATTTAAGGTTTTTCATATAAAAATCCTAAGAAAATCCAATTTTTAGTAGTGATCACAGATTTTCATTATTTTGGCTCTAGCTCTTCTAGTTTGCTAGAAAATCGCATTTAAAGTTTTTATATAAAAATCCTAAGAAAATCCAATTTTTAGTAGTGATCACAGATTTTCATTATTTTGGCTCTAGCTCTTCTAGTTTGCTAGAAAATCGCATTTAAAGTTTTTCATATAAAAATCCTAAGAAAATCCAATTTTTAGTAGTGATCACAGATTTTCATTATTTTGGCTCTAGCTCTTCTAGTTTGCTAGAAAATCGCATTTAAAGTTTTTCATATAAAAATCCAAAGAAAATCCAATTTTTAGTAGTGATCACAGATTTTCATTATTTTGGCTCTAGCTCTTCTAGTTTGCTAGAAAATCGCATTTAAAGTTTTTATATAAAAATCCTAAGAAAATCCAATTTTTAGTAGTGATCACAGATTTTCATTATTTTGGCTCTAGCTCTTCTAGTTTGCTAGAAAATCGCATTTAAAGTTTTTCATATAAAAATCCTAAGAAAATCCAATTTTTAGTAGTGATCACAGATTTTCATTATTTTGGCTCTAGCTCTTCTAGTTTGCTAGAAAATCGCATTTAAAGTTTTTATATAAAAATCCTAAGAAAATCCAATTTTTAGTAGTGATCACAGATTTTCATTATTTTGACTCTAGCTCTTCTAGTTTGCTAGAAAATCGCATTTAAAGTTTTTCATATAAAAATCCTAAGAAAATCCAATTTTTAGTAGTGATCACAGATTTTCATTTTTTTGGCTCTAGCTCTTCTAGTTTGCTAGAAAATCGCATTTAAAGTTTTTCATATAAAAATCCTAAGAAAATCCAATTTTTAGTAGTGATCACAGATTTTCATTATTTTGGCTCTAGCTCTTCTAGTTTGCTAGAAAATCGCATTTAAAGTTTTTCATATAAAAATCCTAAGAAAATCCAATTTTTAGTAGTGATCACAGATTTTCATTATTTTGGCTCTAGCTCTTCTAGTTTGCTAGAAAATCGCATTTAAAGTTTTTATATAAAAATCCTAAGAAAATCCAATTTTTAGTAGTGATCACAGATTTTCATTATTTTGGCTCTAGCTCTTCTAGTTTGCTAGAAAATCGCATTTAAAGTTTTTCATATAAAAATCCTAAGAAAATCCAATTTTTAGTAGTGATCACAGATTTTCATTATTTTGGCTCTAGCTCTTCTAGTTTGCTAGAAAATCGCATTTAAAGTTTTTCATGTAAAAATCCTAAGAAAATCCAATTTTTAGTAGTGATCACAGATTTTCATTATTTTGGCTCTAGCTCTTCTAGTTTGCTAGAAAATCGCATTTAAAGTTTTTCATATAAAAATCCAAAGAAAATCCAATTTTTAGTAGTGATCACAGATTTTCATTATTTTGGCTCTAGCTCTTCTAGTTTGCTAGAAAATCGCATTTAAAGTTTTTATATAAAAATCCTAAGAAAATCCAATTTTTAGTAGTGATCACAGATTTTCATTATTTTGGCTCTAGCTCTTCTAGTTTGCTAGAAAATCGCATTTAAAGTTTTTCATATAAAAATCCTAAGAAAATCCAATTTTTAGTAGTGATCACAGTGTCTAAAA
>CASGGT010000100.1:5000-30540 GCA_949318255.1 Pollenia labialis | reverse complement strand
ATACATACATACATACATACATACATACATACATACATACATACATACATACATACATACATACATACATACATACATACATACATACATACATACATACATACATACATACATACATACATACATACATACATACATACATACATACATACATACATACATACATACATACATACATACATACATACATACATACATACATACATACATACATACATACATACATACATACATACATACATACATACATACATACATACATACATACATACATACATACATACATACATACATACATACATACATACATACATACATACATACATACATACATACATACATACATACATACATACATACATACATACATACATACATACATACATACATACATACATACATACATACATACATACATACATACATACATACATACATACATACATACATACATACATACATACATACATACATACATACATACATACATACATACATACATACATACATACATACATACATACATACATACATACATACATACATACATACATACATACATACATACATACATACATACATACATACATACATACATACATACATACATACATACATACATACATACATACATACATACATACATACATACATACATACATACATACATACATACATACATACATACATACATACATACATACATACATACATACATACATACATACATACATACATACATACATACATACATACATACATACATACATACATACATACATACATACATACATACATACATACATACATACATACATACATACATACATACATACATACATACATACATACATACATACATACATACATACATACATACATACATACATACATACATACATACATACATACATACATACATACATACATACATACATACATACATACATACATACATACATACATACATACATACATACATACATACATACATACATACATACATACATACATACATACATACATACATACATACATACATACATACATACATACATACATACATACATACATACATACATACATACATACATACATACATACATACATACATACATACATACATACATACATACATACATACATACATACATACATACATACATACATACATACATACATACATACATACATACATACATACATACATACATACATACATACATACATACATACATACATACATACATACATACATACATACATACATACATACATACATACATACATACATACATACATACATACATACATACATACATACATACATACATACATACATACATACATACATACATACATACATACATACATACATACATACATACATACATACATACATACATACATACATACATACATACATACATACATACATACATACATACATACATACATACATACATACATACATACATACATACATACATACATACATACATACATACATACATACATACATACATACATACATACATACATACATACATACATACATACATACATACATACATACATACATACATACATACATACATACATACATACATACATACATACATACATACATACATACATACATACATACATACATACATACATACATACATACATACATACATACATACATACATACATACATACATACATACATACATACATACATACATACATACATACATACATACATACATACATACATACATACATACATACATACATACATACATACATACATACATACATACATACATACATACATACATACATACATACATACATACATACATACATACATACATACATGACATACATACATACATACATACATACATACATACATACATACATACATACATACATACATACATACATACATACATACATACATACATACATACATACATACATACATACATACATACATACATACATACATACATACATACATACATACATACATACATACATACATACATACATACATACATACATACATACATACATACATACATACATACATACATACATACATACATACATACATACATACATACATACATACATACATACATACATACATACATACATACATACATACATACATACATACATACATACATACATACATACATACATACATACATACATACATACATACATACATACATACATACATACATACATACATACATACATACATACATACATACATACATACATACATACATACATACATACATACATACATACATACATACATACATACATACATACATACATACATACATACATACATACATACATACATACATACATACATACATACATACATACATACATACATACATACATACATACATACATACATACATACATACATACATACATACATACATACATACATACATACATACATACATACATACATACATACATACATACATACATACATACATACATACATACATACATACATACATACATACATACATACATACATACATACATACATACATACATACATACATACATACATACATACATACATACATACATACATACATACATACATACATACATACATACATACATACATACATACATACATACATACATACATACATACATACATACATACATACATACATACATACATACATACATACATACATACATACATACATACATACATACATACATACATACATACATACATACATACATACATACATACATACATACATACATACATACATACATACATACATACATACATACATACATACATACATACATACATACATACATACATACATACATACATACATACATACATACATACATACATACATACATACATACATACATACATACATACATACATACATACATACATACATACATACATACATACATACATACATACATACATACATACATACATACATACATACATACATACATACATACATACATACATACATACATACATACATACATACATACATACATACATACATACATACATACATACATACATACATACATACATACATACATACATACATACATACATACATACATACATACATACATACATACATACATACATACATACATACATACATACATACATACATACATACATACATACATACATACATACATACATACATACATACATACATACATACATACATACATACATACATACATACATACATACATACATACATACATACATACATACATACATACATACATACATACATACATACATACATACATACATACATACATACATACATACATACATACATACATACATACATACATACATACATACATACATACATACATACATACATACATACATACATACATACATACATACATACATACATACATACATACATACATACATACATACATACATACATACATACATACATACATACATACATACATACATACATACATACATACATACATACATACATACATACATACATACATACATACATACATACATACATACATACATACATACATACATACATACATACATACATACATACATACATACATACATACATACATACATACATACATACATACATACATACATACATACATACATACATACATACATACATACATACATACATACATACATACATACATACATACATACATACATACATACATACATACATACATACATACATACATACATACATACATACATACATACATACATACATACATACATACATACATACATACATACATACATACATACATACATACATACATACATACATACATACATACATACATACATACATACATACATACATACATACATACATACATACATACATACATACATACATACATACATACATACATACATACATACATACATACATACATACATACATACATACATACATACATACATACATACATACATACATACATACATACATACATACATACATACATACATACATACATACATACATACATACATACATACATACATACATACATACATACATACATACATACATACATACATACATACATACATACATACATACATACATACATACATACATACATACATACATACATACATACATACATACATACATACATACATACATACATACATACATACATACATACATACATACATACATACATACATACATACATACATACATACATACATACATACATACATACATACATACATACATACATACATACATACATACATACATACATACATACATACATACATACATACATACATACATACATACATACATACATACATACATACATACATACATACATACATACATACATACATACATACATACATACATACATACATACATACATACATACATACATACATACATACATACATACATACATACATACATACATACATACATACATACATACATACATACATACATACATACATACATACATACATACATACATACATACATACATACATACATACATACATACATACATACATACATACATACATACATACATACATACATACATACATACATACATACATACATACATACATACATACATACATACATACATACATACATACATACATACATACATACATACATACATACATACATACATACATACATACATACATACATACATACATACATACATACATACATACATACATACATACATACATACATACATACATACATACATACATACATACATACATACATACATACATACATACATACATACATACATACATACATACATACATACATACATACATACATACATACATACATACATACATACATACATACATACATACATACATACATACATACATACATACATACATACATACATACATACATACATACATACATACATACATACATACATACATACATACATACATACATACATACATACATACATACATACATACATACATACATACATACATACATACATACATACATACATACATACATACATACATACATACATACATACATACATACATACATACATACATACATACATACATACATACATACATACATACATACATACATACATACATACATACATACATACATACATACATACATACATACATACATACATACATACATACATACATACATACATACATACATACATACATACATACATACATACATACATACATACATACATACATACATACATACATACATACATACATACATACATACATACATACATACATACATACATACATACATACATACATACATACATACATACATACATACATACATACATACATACATACATACATACATACATACATACATACATACATACATACATACATACATACATACATACATACATACATACATACATACATACATACATACATACATACATACATACATACATACATACATACATACATACATACATACATACATACATACATACATACATACATACATACATACATACATACATACATACATACATACATACATACATACATACATACATACATACATACATACATACATACATACATACATACATACATACATACATACATACATACATACATACATACATACATACATACATACATACATACATACATACATACATACATACATACATACATACATACATACATACATACATACATACATACATACATACATACATACATACATACATACATACATACATACATACATACATACATACATACATACATACATACATACATACATACATACATACATACATACATACATACATACATACATACATACATACATACATACATACATACATACATACATACATACATACATACATACATACATACATACATACATACATACATACATACATACATACATACATACATACATACATACATACATACATACATACATACATACATACATACATACATACATACATACATACATACATACATACATACATACATACATACATACATACATACATACATACATACATACATACATACATACATACATACATACATACATACATACATACATACATACATACATACATACATACATACATACATACATACATACATACATACATACATACATACATACATACATACATACATACATACATACATACATACATACATACATACATACATACATACATACATACATACATACATACATACATACATACATACATACATACATACATACATACATACATACATACATACATACATACATACATACATACATACATACATACATACATACATACATACATACATACATACATACATACATACATACATACATACATACATACATACATACATACATACATACATACATACATACATACATACATACATACATACATACATACATACATACATACATACATACATACATACATACATACATACATACATACATACATACATACATACATACATACATACATACATACATACATACATACATACATACATACATACATACATACATACATACATACATACATACATACATACATACATACATACATACATACATACATACATACATACATACATACATACATACATACATACATACATACATACATACATACATACATACATACATACATACATACATACATACATACATACATACATACATACATACATACATACATACATACATACATACATACATACATACATACATACATACATACATACATACATACATACATACATACATACATACATACATACATACATACATACATACATACATACATACATACATACATACATACATACATACATACATACATACATACATACATACATACATACATACATACATACATACATACATACATACATACATACATACATACATACATACATACATACATACATACATACATACATACATACATACATACATACATACATACATACATACATACATACATACATACATACATACATACATACATACATACATACATACATACATACATACATACATACATACATACATACATACATACATACATACATACATACATACATACATACATACATACATACATACATACATACATACATACATACATACATACATACATACATACATACATACATACATACATACATACATACATACATACATACATACATACATACATACATACATACATACATACATACATACATACATACATACATACATACATACATACATACATACATACATACATACATACATACATACATACATACATACATACATACATACATACATACATACATACATACATACATACATACATACATACATACATACATACATACATACATACATACATACATACATACATACATACATACATACATACATACATACATACATACATACATACATACATACATACATACATACATACATACATACATACATACATACATACATACATACATACATACATACATACATACATACATACATACATACATACATACATACATACATACATACATACATACATACATACATACATACATACATACATACATACATACATACATACATACATACATACATACATACATACATACATACATACATACATACATACATACATACATACATACATACATACATACATACATACATACATACATACATACATACATACATACATACATACATACATACATACATACATACATACATACATACATACATACATACATACATACATACATACATACATACATACATACATACATACATACATACATACATACATACATACATACATACATACATACATACATACATACATACATACATACATACATACATACATACATACATACATACATACATACATACATACATACATACATACATACATACATACATACATACATACATACATACATACATACATACATACATACATACATACATACATACATACATACATACATACATACATACATACATACATACATACATACATACATACATACATACATACATACATACATACATACATACATACATACATACATACATACATACATACATACATACATACATACATACATACATACATACATACATACATACATACATACATACATACATACATACATACATACATACATACATACATACATACATACATACATACATACATACATACATACATACATACATACATACATACATACATACATACATACATACATACATACATACATACATACATACATACATACATACATACATACATACATACATACATACATACATACATACATACATACATACATACATACATACATACATACATACATACATACATACATACATACATACATACATACATACATACATACATACATACATACATACATACATACATACATACATACATACATACATACATACATACATACATACATACATACATACATACATACATACATACATACATACATACATACATACATACATACATACATACATACATACATACATACATACATACATACATACATACATACATACATACATACATACATACATACATACATACATACATACATACATACATACATACATACATACATACATACATACATACATACATACATACATACATACATACATACATACATACATACATACATACATACATACATACATACATACATACATACATACATACATACATACATACATACATACATACATACATACATACATACATACATACATACATACATACATACATACATACATACATACATACATACATACATACATACATACATACATACATACATACATACATACATACATACATACATACATACATACATACATACATACATACATACATACATACATACATACATACATACATACATACATACATACATACATACATACATACATACATACATACATACATACATACATACATACATACATACATACATACATACATACATACATACATACATACATACATACATACATACATACATACATACATACATACATACATACATACATACATACATACATACATACATACATACATACATACATACATACATACATACATACATACATACATACATACATACATACATACATACATACATACATACATACATACATACATACATACATACATACATACATACATACATACATACATACATACATACATACATACATACATACATACATACATACATACATACATACATACATACATACATACATACATACATACATACATACATACATACATACATACATACATACATACATACATACATACATACATACATACATACATACATACATACATACATACATACATACATACATACATACATACATACATACATACATACATACATACATACATACATACATACATACATACATACATACATACATACATACATACATACATACATACATACATACATACATACATACATACATACATACATACATACATACATACATACATACATACATACATACATACATACATACATACATACATACATACATACATACATACATACATACATACATACATACATACATACATACATACATACATACATACATACATACATACATACATACATACATACATACATACATACATACATACATACATACATACATACATACATACATACATACATACATACATACATACATACATACATAGGGCCGGGCTCAGGCTACTATGGGGGTCAGCAGGTGGCGGATAGCTGAACGACCTACAGATATGTAGGCCAGCTGCGATAGATAAGCAGTCCCCGACCGAGAGCGGCAGGGCCAGAGGGCGTACTACAAAAAGGTACATGTGCCTGATGACGGAACTGTGACATGGCGAATGGATCCCGCCATCTAAATATGGGTCTCCCCACAAGGGATGCTCTCAAGAGAGGAGCAATGAGGAGAGTGATGCCTCCGTGGTTTCCCAAATCATAAATCCAGGAGCGTCTGACTCATATTGAGCGGCTACCTGGTCTGCGTCTGATCCCAGGAGGGGCGGCAGTATATACGATGATACGTCTTTACGGCATTAAGATTGAGACCAGTAAGATCTTAATTAAGGCATTTCTGGAAACATGGATATGAATTGACAAAACCCCCGGGCTGACGGTTGTGGTATTCTAGAACCTTAGTATACAGAAGTGAAATTCTGTAGAAATGGCTTCTGGGCTAATGCTACAATTGCCTCCGTCCCGTTAAAATCTGGCAAATCTTAAAGTGCGCTCAAAGTTCGTCACCATTAAGTTGGCGGTACAGGATCGGATGGTAAATTCCCGACTAACACGGATCTGGCTCTGGCGGATGATCCCATAAGGACCTCTCGCCAACCCTCGCATGGACCTCACTGCCTGCAAAGGGACCCATGGGATCATAGACGTGACTGTACAACGAGCGGAGATAGCGGCTTTAAGTTGGGACCAACTAGAATCATGGATGAAAACAGAAACCCCAAGAAACATAACAAGGAGAGTGAGGATAAAAATGAGAAAGAAGGAAATTGTGTGGAAAACCCATTTGTGAGGAAATCGGTGATCGTGAGGTCCCCACCTGCAGTGGTTGCAACTAGAGCAGCGGTAATAAATGGAGCAGTAGACAATAGTAATGTTGTGGAAACCCCACTTGGTAGATGCCCGGTCATTATAAATGCACCCTTAAATGTGTCGAACCTTGATAGCTCTGAAAAGAATATCGTGAAATTAGGCGGTAAGATCAACAAGCTGGTCGATTTTCTTAAGGGACGAACCAATGTTCATAAGGAAATTGTTGCGTATGCGCGGGAAATTCAGGCGATATACATGCAAGTGGCGGATGATTTGGGTAATGTACCTACGAATGCCCAAAAGATAGATATGGTTGATAGGGAAACCCAAACCTTAAACGAGATTTTACCAACCGTAACACTCATGGGAACTCCAAAGCGAAGAAGGGACCCCCATAGTCCAAAGGGAAACAAGCCAAAAAAGAAGAAGAAGGAAACAAGTCCACATAAGAGGGTAAAAAACGACATACCCAGTACATCAGCTGGCGGATCATCGAGTGATAAGCCACAAGTGCAGGAAGCCAAGGATGATACAAACTCTCAATGGATTAAAGTGGGTCCCAAAGCAAAGAAGAAGAAGAAGAAACGGCCATTCCGAAAGAAGCCTTCCCGTCCGGATGCTCTGGTCATCCAGACTTGCGGAGAAACGTCGTATGCGGACATACTCCGAAAGGTTAAAAGTGATCCCAAATTGGAAATTCTTGGTCAAAACGTCAGGAATATCCGGAAAACAGTGAAAGGCGAGTTGCTCTTGGAACTAAATAAACATGCCCATGAGAATACCGGTGAATTTAGGCATACTATCGAGGAAGTCCTTGGTACATCCGCAGAAGTACGGTCACTATCAAATGAAGTGGACATTGAGATCAAAGATATGGATGAGGTTAGATCCAAGGAAGACGTCTATGAGGCTCTTCAGAAACAAGGCGAGATGTTTAAAATGCTGCAGATGTCAGCTATAAAATCGTTGAGGAAAGCCTATGGTGGCACGCAAACTGCCACTGTTAGATTGAGTGCTGATTTGGCAACACACCTTGTCAGGGCTGCAAAAATACGCATTGGATGGGTCGTATGTCGAGTACGCGAAAGAATACAACCAAGAAGGTGCTTCAGATGTTTGGACTACGGGCATTTGAAGACAAATTGTAGGAGCTCAAATGATTACTCCAATAATTGCATACGATGTGGTGAATATGGACACAAGTTAAGGACGTGTGTACAAAAACCGAGGTGTTTGCTGTGTGTTAAAATTGATGCTAACAGTAACCATGCTACGGGAGCATTTGCCTGTCCTAACTATAGGAAAGAGCTCCAAAAACTCGTATCGCGAAGATGAGAGTGTTGCAGTTGAATATCAATCATTGCCGAGCAGCCCAGGATCTGCTTAAACAGAGTGTGCGTGAGCTGAAAGTAGATGTAGCTCTAATTAGTGAGCCTTACAGCAACGTTGATACAAATAGCTGGGTGGCCGACAGTTGCAATACATCTGCAATTTGGTCCGTCAACAATAGAGTACTGCAGGATACAATGTCAGCCCAACAAGGTGGCTTTGTTCGTGCTACTGTGTCTGGAATATCGATGTATAGCTGTTACATCCCACCGAGGTATACAATACTTGAATTTCAGAGCATCGTATGTAGTCTGGCTTCCGATGCTATAAATAGAGGACCTTTTTTGATCGCCGGGGATTTTAATGCATGGGCAACGGAGTGGGGCTGCCCGAGAACGAATGAAAGAGGCCGGATATTGTTGGAGTCACTCGCAATGCTGAACGTGATAATTATGAACTCTGGAAATGAGCAGACGTTCAATCGTAATGGAAGAGGTTCTATAATAGATGTTGCGTTTGCCAGCGCAAACATTTCGAACCGAATACAGTGGTCTATTAGTGATCATTATACACACAGCGATCATAGTGCCATAATCAGGGACATAGGAAATGATCCATTGGCACCAACGTTAACAAATGTACCCAGATGGAACCCTAATGGCTGGAGAGCAAACACTTTTGACAAGGAGCTGTTCAAAGTTTATATGGAGGATATGATCCTGGGTGGTTCACCAGAAACTATGTCTGAGCAGCTTATTAGGAAAGTTACTCATGCTTGCAATGCCTCGATGAGGAAAAGAGGGCAGGGTGGAACCAAACCATCGGTGTATTGGTGGAATGAGGAAATCGCACAACTGCGAAGAGGCTGTATACGAGCCAGAAGGGTATATGTGAGAACGCGTGGTAGGCAGGGCAATGATCTGCACCATCAAGAGCTTAAAGCTAAGAGGAGAGCGCTAAAACTGGCTATACGTCAAGCCAAACGGTCGAGTTTCTTGGAAATTTGCGATGACGTTGAAAATAATCCATTTGGAATGGCCTATAAACTGGTGACGAAGAAGTTGAACTGTCTGCATAATTCATCCCCGAGAGAACCAGTAATACTCGACAGAATAGTGAAGCATCTTTTCCCGCAACAGTGTACAACCTATTGGGAGAATGACAGCGACAATGAAGTTTTTAGTTTCCCGCCCGTAACCACTGCTGAGATACTGCAGGCTGTGGCAAAGTTCCAGGATGGAAAAGCCCCCGGGCTTGATGGTATACCAAACATGGTATTGAAAGAAGTTGTTCGGTTTAGCTCGAACCAAGTAGTGCAGTTGATAAACGCCTGCCTTCGGCATGGATCCTTTCCATCAAGATGGAAAAGACAGAGACTGGTGCTATTGCCCAAGAGCAATAAGCCACTGGAGGACGCTTCATCGTACAGATAGATACGTGCGGTAAGCTGCTGGAGAGCATAATCTGTACAAGATTAGACTTGCATATCGAGACAACAGGGGGTCTATCTGACGCCCAGTATGGTTTCAGGAAATGTAGATCGACAACAGATGCTATAGGGGTTGTTGTTGATACAGCTAAAGAGGCTATTGAAGGTGAAAGCTGGAGGAATGGTTCCAAGGAATATTGTGTGGTTGTAACGCTGGATGTTAGGAATGCGTTCAATACTGCGAATTGGGAGAAGATCGTGAATGCCCTAAACGACTTGAATGTACCTCAATATTTAGTGGCAGTAATTAGGGATTACTTCCGGAATAGAGTATTGGTGTATAATACGGACGATGGTATGCAAGAGTATGGTATAACAGGTGGAGTGCCACAGGGGTCAATCCTTGGTCCGTTGCTGTGGAATGTGATGTACGATGGTATACTGAGGCTGATGCTCCCGGAGGGGGCTAAATTAGTGGGGTTTGCGGATGACATTGCGCTGGTGGTTGTGGCTAAATATACGCAGGAGGCGGTTAGTGTTACCAATAGCAGCATTCAACTGATCCGATCTTGGCTAAATTCAATGGGTTTAACATTGGCTGAACATAAAACGGAGGCAGTATTGATTACTAGTCGAAAAACAGTGGAGTACATTACCCTAAATGTTAATGGATGCTCGATCAGAACGAAGGATTATCTTAAGTACTTGGGAGTGATGATAGACAATCGTTTGTCTTTCAAACCTCACCTGGATTACGTGAAAACCAAAGCTGGGGTAACGTGCTCAGCATTGTGTCGCATAATGCCCAACACGAGGGGTCCCAAATACCTACAGAGGAAAGTTCTAGCGGGGGTTGTGAAGAGTATCATACTGTATGCAGCACCGATATGGTCAGAGGCCACCAGGTTTGTGACTTACAGAGAGGGGATAAACTCCGTTTACAGACTGGCGGCGCTTCGTGTGTGTTGTGCCTTTCGAACGGTGTCGGATGATGCAGCGTTTGTCATTGCGGGCATGGTACCCATCGACCTGCAGGCTAAGGAGGTGAGGTATATTTTTACTTCGAGAGTCTCGGAAAACGTGGCGAATATTCGAGATGCGGCAAGGCTTTCGAGCATTTCAGGATGGCAGATACGATGGACTGCATCTGTCAAGGGTCGATGGACGCATAGGTTAATACCAAAAATAAACGTATGGGTAAATAGAAAACACGGTGATTTGAACTACCATCTCACGCAATTCTTGAGTGGACACGGCTGTTTCAAGTCGTACCTGTATCGCTTTAAACACGACAGGGACCCGTTTTGCGTGGCCTGTGCTGGTGATGTAATTGAGGATCCTGAACACGTGTTTTTCACCTGCCCAAGATTTAGCAGTGAAAGGGCGAATCTGGAGCATTCGATAGGAAGCAGCATCAGTGTGGAGAACATAATTGGGAGCATGTTGTCCTCTCTGGATAACTGGGAGCATGTGTGCGACTATGTGAAGCTGGTAATGATAGAGCTTCGTAGGCTGGAGGAGATACGAAGGAGAATATAGCAAAGTGGTGCGGATGGCGATAATGCGAGCGAAAATGCGAGCTTAGTTCTGAACCTCCTATCATGATAATGATAGGGGGACGTAAGAATGAAACAACGCGACTGAGGTGCTGATGCAGATAAACTACCCGCCCTGATGGAGTACTGACGTGGTTCCGGGGTGGTGTTGGTGAAGATATCGTGGGGCCACTAGATGATAGTGCGATATCACTACGTCCAAAAAAAAAAAAAAAAAAAAAAAAAAAAAACATACATACATACATACATACATACATACATACATACATACATACATACATACATACATACATACATACATACATACATACATACATACATACATACATACATACATACATACATACATACATACATACATACATACATACATACATACATACATACATACATACATACATACATACATACATACATACATACATACATACATACATACATACATACATACATACATACATACATACATACATACATACATACATACATACATACATACATACATACATACATACATACATACATACATACATACTTACATACATACATACATACATACATACATACATACATACATACATACATACATACATACATACATACATACATACATACATACATACATACATACATACATACATACATACATACATACATACATACATACATACATACATACATACATACATACATACATACATACATACATACATACATACATACATACATACATACATACATACATACATACATACATACATACATACATACATACATACATACATACATACATACATACATACATACATACATACATACATACATACATACATACATACATACATACATACATACATACATACATACATACATACATACATACATACATACATACATACATACATACATACATACATACATACATACATACATACATACATACATACATACATACATACATACATACATACATACATACATACATACATACATACATACATACATACATACATACATACATACATACATACATACATACATACATACATACATACATACATACATACATACATACATACATACATACATACATACATACATACATACATACATACATACATACATACATACATACATACATACATACATACATACATACATACATACATACATACATACATACATACATACATACATACATACATACATACATACATACATACATACATACATACATACATACATACATACATACATACATACATACATACATACATACATACATACATACATACATACATACATACATACATACATACATACATACATACATACATACATACATACATACATACATACATACATACATACATACATACATACATACATACATACATACATACATACATACATACATACATACATACATACATACATACATACATACATACATACATACATACATACATACATACATACTACATACATACATACATACATACATACATACATACATACATACATACATACATACATACATACATACATACATACATACATACATACATACATACATACATACATACATACATACATACATACATACATACATACATACATACATACATACATACATACATACATACATACATACATACATACATACATACATACATACATACATACATACATACATACATACATACATACATACATACATACATACATACATACATACATACATACATACATACATACATACATACATACATACATACATACATACATACATACATACATACATACATACATACATACATACATACATACATACATACATACATACATACATACATACATACATACATACATACATACATACATACATACATACATACATACATACATACATACATACATACATACATACATACATACATACATACATACATACATACATACATACATACATACATACATACATACATACATACATACATACATACATACATACATACATACATACATACATACATACATACATACATACATACATACATACATACATACATACATACATACATACATACATACATACATACATACATACATACATACATACATACATACATACATACATACATACATACATACATACATACATACATACATACATACATACATACATACATACATACATACATACATACATACATACATACATACATACATACATACATACATACATACATACATACATACATACATACATACATACATACATACATACATACATACATACATACATACATACATACATACATACATACATACATACATACATACATACATACATACATACATACATACATACATACATACATACATACATACATACATACATACATACATACATACATACATACATACATACATACATACATACATACATACATACATACATACATACATACATACATACATACATACATACATACATACATACATACATACATACATACATACATACATACATACATACATACATACATACATACATACATACATACATACATACATACATACATACATACATACATACATACATACATACATACATACATACATACATACATACATACATACATACATACATACATACATACATACATACATACATACATACATACATACATACATACATACATACATACATACATACATACATACATACATACATACATACATACATACATACATACATACATACATACATACATACATACATACATACATACATACATACATACATACATACATACATACATACATACATACATACATACATACATACATACATACATACATACATACATACATACATACATACATACATACATACATACATACATACATACATACATACATACATACATACATACATACATACATACATACATACATACATACATACATACATACATACATACATACATACATACATACATACATACATACATACATACATACATACATACATACATACATACATACATACATACATACATACATACATACATACATACATACATACATACATACATACATACATACATACATACATACATACATACATACATACATACATACATACATACATACATACATACATACATACATACATACATACATACATACATACATACATACATACATACATACATACATACATACATACATACATACATACATACATACATACATACATACATACATACATACATACATACATACATACATACATACATACATACATACATACATACATACATACATACATACATACATACATACATACATACATACATACATACATACATACATACATACATACATACATACATACATACATACATACATACATACATACATACATACATACATACATACATACATACATACATACATACATACATACATACATACATACATACATACATACATACATACATACATACATACATACATACATACATACATACATACATACATACATACATACATACATACATACATACATACATACATACATACATACATACATACATACATACATACATACATACATACATACATACATACATACATACATACATACATACATACATACATACATACATACATACATACATACATACATACATACATACATACATACATACATACATACATACATACATACATACATACATACATACATACATACATACATACATACATACATACATACATACATACATACATACATACATACATACATACATACATACATACATACATACATACATACATACATACATACATACATACATACATACATACATACATACATACATACATACATACATACATACATACATACATACATACATACATACATACATACATACATACATACATACATACATACATACATACATACATACATACATACATACATACATACATACATACATACATACATACATACATACATACATACATACATACATACATACATACATACATACATACATACATACATACATACATACATACATACATACATACATACATACATACATACATACATACATACATACATACATACATACATACATACATACATACATACATACATACATACATACATACATACATACATACATACATACATACATACATACATACATACATACATACATACATACATACATACATACATACATACATACATACATACATACATACATACATACATACATACATACATACATACATACATACATACATACATACATACATACATACATACATACATACATACATACATACATACATACATACATACATACATACATACATACATACATACATACATACATACATACATACATACATACATACATACATACATACATACATACATACATACATACATACATACATACATACATACATACATACATACATACATACATACATACATACATACATACATACATACATACATACATACATACATACATACATACATACATACATACATACATACATACATACATACATACATACATACATACATACATACATACATACATACATACATACATACATACATACATACATACATACATACATACATACATACATACATACATACATACATACATACATACATACATACATACATACATACATACATACATACATACATACATACATACATACATACATACATACATACATACATACATACATACATACATACATACATACATACATACATACATACATACATACATACATACATACATACATACATACATACATACATACATACATACATACATACATACATACATACATACATACATACATACATACATACATACATACATACATACATACATACATACATACATACATACATACATACATACATACATACATACATACATACATACATACATACATACATACATACATACATACATACATACATACATACATACATACATACATACATACATACATACATACATACATACATACATACATACATACATACATACATACATACATACATACATACATACATACATACATACATACATACATACATACATACATACATACATACATACATACATACATACATACATACATACATACATACATACATACATACATACATACATACATACATACATACATACATACATACATACATACATACATACATACATACATACATACATACATACATACATACATACATACATACATACATACATACATACATACATACATACATACATACATACATACATACATACATACATACATACATACATACATACATACATACATACATACATACATACATACATACATACATACATACATACATACATACATACATACATACATACATACATACATACATACATACATACATACATACATACATACATACATACATACATACATACATACATACATACATACATACATACATACATACATACATACATACATACATACATACATACATACATACATACATACATACATACATACATACATACATACATACATACATACATACATACATACATACATACATACATACATACATACATACATACATACATACATACATACATACATACATACATACATACATACATACATACATACATACATACATACATACATACATACATACATACATACATACATACATACATACATACATACATACATACATACATACATACATACATACATACATACATACATACATACATACATACATACATACATACATACATACATACATACATACATACATACATACATACATACATACATACATACATACATACATACATACATACATACATACATACATACATACATACATACATACATACATACATACATACATACATACATACATACATACATACATACATACATACATACATACATACATACATACATACATACATACATACATACATACATACATACATACATACATACATACATACATACATACATACATACATACATACATACATACATACATACATACATACATACATACATACATACATACATACATACATACATACATACATACATACATACATACATACATACATACATACATACATACATACATACATACATACATACATACATACATACATACATACATACATACATACATACATACATACATACATACATACATACATACATACATACATACATACATACATACATACATACATACATACATACATACATACATACATACATACATACATACATACATACATACATACATACATACATACATACATACATACATACATACATACATACATACATACATACATACATACATACATACATACATACATACATACATACATACATACATACATACATACATACATACATACATACATACATACATACATACATACATACATACATACATACATACATACATACATACATACATACATACATACATACATACATACATACATACATACATACATACATACATACATACATACATACATACATACATACATACATACATACATACATACATACATACATACATACATACATACATACATACATACATACATACATACATACATACATACATACATACATACATACATACATACATACATACATACATACATACATACATACATACATACATACATACATACATACATACATACATACATACATACATACATACATACATACATACATACATACATACATACATACATACATACATACATACATACATACATACATACATACATACATACATACATACATACATACATACATACATACATACATACATACATACATACATACATACATACATACATACATACATACATACATACATACATACATACATACATACATACATACATACATACATACATACATACATACATACATACATACATACATACATACATACATACATACATACATACATACATACATACATACATACATACATACATACATACATACATACATACATACATACATACATACATACATACATACATACATACATACATACATACATACATACATACATACATACATACATACATACATACATACATACATACATACATACATACATACATACATACATACATACATACATACATACATACATACATACATACATACATACATACATACATACATACATACATACATACATACATACATACATACATACATACATACATACATACATACATACATACATACATACATACATACATACATACATACATACATACATACATACATACATACATACATACATACATACATACATACATACATACATACATACATACATACATACATACATACATACATACATACATACATACATACATACATACATACATACATACATACATACATACATACATACATACATACATACATACATACATACATACATACATACATACATACATACATACATACATACATACATACATACATACATACATACATACATACATACATACATACATACATACATACATACATACATACATACATACATACATACATACATACATACATACATACATACATACATACATACATACATACATACATACATACATACATACATACATACATACATACATACATACATACATACATACATACATACATACATACATACATACATACATACATACATACATACATACATACATACATACATACATACATACATACATACATACATACATACATACATACATACATACATACATACATACATACATACATACATACATACATACATACATACATACATACATACATACATACATACATACATACATACATACATACATACATACATACATACATACATACATACATACATACATACATACATACATACATACATACATACATACATACATACATACATACATACATACATACATACATACATACATACATACATACATACATACATACATACATACATACATACATACATACATACATACATACATACATACATACATACATACATACATACATACATACATACATACATACATACATACATACATACATACATACATACATACATACATACATACATACATACATACATACATACATACATACATACATACATACATACATACATACATACATACATACATACATACATACATACATACATACATACATACATACATACATACATACATACATACATACATACATACATACATACATACATACATACATACATACATACATACATACATACATACATACATACATACATACATACATACATACATACATACATACATACATACATACATACATACATACATACATACATACATACATACATACATACATACATACATACATACATACATACATACATACATACATACATACATACATACATACATACATACATACATACATACATACATACATACATACATACATACATACATACATACATACATACATACATACATACATACATACATACATACATACATACATACATACATACATACATACATACATACATACATACATACATACATACATACATACATACATACATACATACATACATACATACATACATACATACATACATACATACATACATACATACATACATACATACATACATACATACATACATACATACATACATACATACATACATACATACATACATACATACATACATACATACATACATACATACATACATACATACATACATACATACATACATACATACATACATACATACATACATACATACATACATACATACATACATACATACATACATACATACATACATACATACATACATACATACATACATACATACATACATACATACATACATACATACATACATACATACATACATACATACATACATACATACATACATACATACATACATACATACATACATACATACATACATACATACATACATACATACATACATACATACATACATACATACATACATACATACATACATACATACATACATACATACATACATACATACATACATACATACATACATACATACATACATACATACATACATACATACATACATACATACATACATACATACATACATACATACATACATACATACATACATACATACATACATACATACATACATACATACATACATACATACATACATACATACATACATACATACATACATACATACATACATACATACATACATACATACATACATACATACATACATACATACATACATACATACATACATACATACATACATACATACATACATACATACATACATACATACATACATACATACATACATACATACATACATACATACATACATACATACATACATACATACATACATACATACATACATACATACATACATACATACATACATACATACATACATACATACATACATACATACATACATACATACATACATACATACATACATACATACATACATACATACATACATACATACATACATACATACATACATACATACATACATACATACATACATACATACATACATACATACATACATACATACATACATACATACATACATACATACATACATACATACATACATACATACATACATACATACATACATACATACATACATACATACATACATACATACATACATACATACATACATACATACATACATACATACATACATACATACATACATACATACATACATACATACATACATACATACATACATACATACATACATACATACATACATACATACATACATACATACATACATACATACATACATACATACATACATACATACATACATACATACATACATACATACATACATACATACATACATACATACATACATACATACATACATACATACATACATGCATGCATACATACATACATACATACATACATACATACATACATACATACATACATACATACATACATACATACATACATACATACATACATACATACATACATACATACATACATACATACATACATACATACATACATACATACATACATACATACATACATACATACATACATACATACATACATACATACATACATACATACATACATACATACATACATACATACATACATACATACATACATACATACATACATACATACATACATACATACATACATACATACATACATACATAC